>JAOTAV010058027.1:0-15176 GCA_026546445.1 Cyclargus thomasi
AATTGCACCCTCAGTTCATGGCGGACGATTGAAAATAGCTATACTCGATGGACACCATTTACAACATTAATATTTAAAATGCAGCCACAATTCAATCTTACGCCATGAACCAAGGGTGCAACAAAATAATTTTTTAATTCCGGCAGTAGTCCCTGGAAATAGCGTGCTTAAACAAACAAACAAACTCAGCTTTATATTATTATTATAGAGAGACTACAGGAATGACCTAAGGGCGTTGGTCATCCAGCAAACTCACTGGACTATTCCCTAGTCCCTCATAAAAGCCGGCAACGCATTTGCAACTTTTCGCAAATGTCCACGGACAAGACAGGACAAGCAGTTGCTTTCCATCAGCTGATCCGTCAGCTCGTTTGCCCAGTCATTTCATAAAAAAACAACCCAGCTTCGATGTCCTTACGGGTCTAGCTATTTCAATCAACATTTATACGTTGCCCCCCAGGTCCGGAAGCGTGTCTGGTGTACCAGCTGATGTGTGGTGGGTCTCTGGACCAGAGGCTGAGGAGGAGAAGCCCCCACCACCAGCACCCGCCGCTGACGTGGCCGCAGCGGTATAATGTGGCGCTGGGGGTCACCAGGTACCAGTTCTACTCAGTTGTGCGCGCGGCCTTATGTTGTATGCGTGCGCTTATGAATGAATACACATCTGTCATTCATGAACAATTTTGCTGAAATTTTTTGTGTATGTTTAAGAAGACCTGACAATGGTTTAGACTTGAGATTCACAAACTGGACCGGCAGGACAACGCCTGTCGGGTCCTAACCTTGAACAAATAAATCGTCATCTGATTTATTCCAGAGGCCTCCAATATCTGCACACGATGACGGGCACCCCGCTCATACATGGGGACATCAAGCCCGCCAACATATTGCTGGACGGGTGTAATAACGCCAAGATAGCCGACTTCGGCCTCGCCAGGCAGGGACCGCATGTCGACGAGAGGACACACCTGAAGGTGTCGCGGTGAGCTCATTTGCTAATGATATGTCACTCTATTACAGCTTGACCACAAGCGTAGCGCTCCGGTTACGGGATACCTGATGGAAAGCAACTTTCGTCGCCCATAGACACTCGTAACGTTCGTCTTTTTATGAGTGAATAGGGATAGGGATAAGAGAAAGAGGATTTGTAAAGTTGGGACACCAGTAAGCTCACTCACTGGATGAAACACAGCACAACACCGTTTCACGCCAGTTTTCTGTAAGGCCGTGGGAGATATCTCTGGACGAGCCTGCCGATTCGTGCTGAGGCATCGCTCTTCCACGGCAATTAGGCGTCATTATTTCGTACTTGAGATCGGAAAATGGATAAAGATTCCTTCAAATTCCAGTGTGAACGGCACTCGGCCCTACCTCCCTGACGAATACCTCAGCTCCCGGCAGCTGTCGCCGGCCGTAGACGTGTTCTCGTTCGGCGTGGTGCTCCTGGAGACTGCTAGCGCTTGTCCCGCCATCGACCGCGCCAGGACCAGCGAGCCCCTGCTAAGGGACTATATGCACAGCCTGGCGAGGAGCGGGGTGGATTTTGGTGAGTGGTAATGGCTAAGGGAAGGTATTCCATGGTCTGGCGAGGAGCGGGGTAGACTTTGTAAGTATTATATGGACGGCCCGGCAAGGAAGAAGGGTGGACTTCGGTGAATGATAGTGGGAGGTTGATGAGGGACTATATGCACAGCCTGGTAAGGAGCGGGGTGAATTTCGTTGAGTGGTGCTGGTTTTGAGAGGTCTTTGGGGGTATTCCATGGTCCTGGTGGTAAGTGGTAATGCTCTAGAGCGGTTCCTGAGGAATAATATACACAGAATGCGAGGGGCGAGCTAGAGTATGCAGGACTGTCGTCAGAAGTGTCGGCTGGAGCAGCAATAGCATAAACTAGTTCTCTCTCAATAATCCAATGCAAGTTTGTGGAAGATTATTTTTGAAGGTAGGTAGAATATGTATTATTGTTTACTTTATAGGGGTTTTATAGTGTGTAAAAATCCCTAAAGTGTTCCTGAAGTGTAATTCTGACTGTGGCGTCTGCAAGGTCCTCAATTTTATAGACACAGTTTGGCGAAGAGTATGGTTGACTTAAGCGGCTTCGGTCCAACCCTGAACGACTCATTAGGGCGCGCGGGTTCATAAATATATATTTTTTTAATTAATAGACAACATTTATTAGCCCTTATAGTTCAGCTCAGTTGTGCGCGCGGCCCTATGTGTAAGCAAGCTTTGTGTACTCGGACGACGACTGCCGCCTGAATGAAATTTATGTATGTACCAATTTGGGAACTTGAAAGAGAGCCAGTTGATGGACATACGTCATTTGGTCAGAATATGTCAATTCCATGTAAGTCGTCGATCTGTCGGCTGGGTTTGACATAACGCAAACAATTTACTTAGATCCGCAATCTGGCAATGTTTCAGTTTCAGTGATTGTACTAGCTCGATACAAGCGTACGCACACAAAGAGCCGCGCGTACAATTTAGTTGAACTATGAATACCAGTATCGAATTAACCCATTTTATAACCTTCCAGCAACACTAGAAGACCCGATCCTGCGCGGTATTGGCTCCAACCCGGCGTTGTGCCGCGAGGTGGTGGCCCTGGGGCTGGCGTGTACCCACCAGGAGCGGCGGAAGCGACCCACAATGCTGCACGTGTATAGGACGCTGGAGGCTCTGCCGGCGAGGGTCAACATGTGATGATGAAGAGACTTTAAAACACGACAACGCTAAACATCTCTTGGGATTCATTGACGGGACGGGATCCAAATATTCTTTGGTGGATCTCTACCTAGTTAAAATACCATCTATTAACAAATAAGGTAATAACTTGACAAATACAATGATCGCTAAAACCCCTTTTAGGTTAACGCCCTGTACCTCTACCATGATTTTGAAGTAATAGTGTTTATCAATACTCTATACCGACTACGTAATTTTTTAAGGCAAATTTAGTTTTGCAAGTGACCGCTAGAGGCGCTGTTTTGCCATATTAAAACTTTATTGCTTCAAACTCTTAGCGCAGCCACAGAACGCACGTGAGAACGTGTAACAAAATGTGATACTTGTGCCTTAAAATATTTGTACTTTTAAGTAGTGATTGATATCTTTATACGTGATGAGGCACTAAATTTCGATTCGAATTCGGTTTTTGTCGTTCACAAATTTCAGGAGTTATATTTTTATTTAAGCAATAATTTATGACATATCACAGCTTTTACATGTTTTGACTCAAAGGGGCATGAGCGGACCGCGGGAAGCTTGCAATCGAACATACAAGGAGGATGTGTCACTTTGCGTCGTTGCGCATACGAATTAAGTTACGTAAAATTAGGCACGCCATCTGTGATAATCATTCAGAACTACAATGAAATTGTACTTTTAGTTACGTGTAGGCCGTCGTATTCGGTGATGGCGCGAGCGTGCCCGAGTTCAAGGTCAATGCAATGTGATTTGCACGTCCTTAATAACTTCCTTCGTCCTTAACGACTTCTTTCGATTCAATTTTTTACTAGGAATTACCTGCGGTTTCGGTATATTTTTTTTATAGGACGCTTTACATCACGTCAGTCTTGTCCCGTAGTGGGTACCTGAACGGTTTTTGTTACGGGCACCAGACAACGGTAATATATTTAATATTATTAATTTACACTATGTATATAATATGTGTATAATAAAAATCTGAAATATATAACCGGTGGTAGGTCACAGTAGGTGGTGGGCTGGTGGCCAAAGGAAGATCTTCCGAGCTAGAGAGATGTTGTACTCGGTCAGGTCGAAGCGCACGTGATACATTTCAGCTGTCGTATATATATACCACCTTGCTTCGAAAACTTTGATAGCAAGGTGCAGGAATATTTTTCTAGCATTTTTTTTTATTTAGGGGACAAGCGAGCAGGCGGGTTACCTGATAGAAAGTAACTGCCATCGCAATGCAATGGACACTCGTGACATCCGAAGTCGCAAGTGCGTTGCCGGCCTTTATGAGGCTTACGGGGCTTCATACCACGGCCGTAAGTAAAACGTCGAACAGTGCACGGATGGGCTGGCTCGATCGGAGAAATACCATGGGCTCACAGAAAACCGGCGTGAAACGAACCCTTTTTTGCCCACGAAGTTTCGAATTTACCGGAGGGCGGAGGTCCAACTTCTCTACACCTCATTACGTATTCCCGTAGCCTACTTCTACACTAAAGACCGGCAACGCACTTGCAACGTTTCTCATGCAACACGTGTCCATGGGTGAAGGTAACTGCTATCCATCAGGGGACCCGTCTGCTCGCTTGCCCCCCCTAATTTAATAAAAAAATTCGGACAAAATCCGACATTTCATAACTTCGTGTTTCTAAATATTATACTAGGAGCGCATAAAAAATTAGAAGAAAAAGCCGCAAAAAATCTGTAGTAAAATTTTTATGCTAAGCATAAAATTTATGTACCTAATTACAATAATCAATGATATTATTTTTGTTAAGAATTTCAAATTTATATTTTATAAAGGTTTATGTAATAAAAGTTTACTTTGTATTTAGTTAAGGATTTTATAAATAAATTGAATTCGAAATTTAATATTTTTTTTTTTAATATAATTTCCACATAGACTATTGTCACATTTAAAACACTCGCTACATATAATTTACATTTGATAAAATACATTTATTCGATACAACATCTTTCAACAAAATATAGAAATTCAAAATTTCACCAAAAATACTTTCATATAAAAAGTTTTATGATGCTTTTACATTGATACGGCGCGATTCAGAGCCATAGGCATACTGCAGCTGGATCGCCGGATGGGGAGAAATTCGGCCGTTGACCTTTACTCATGGACAAAATGATTTTTTTTTTATTTATTTATAAACACACACAAATATCTCCTATTACAGTATAAACCGATACAGAAGATAGTTATAATATAAAATTACTGTTAACAGCATATAACTTAACGATATTTTATAAACACTCTAGTGTAGGTTTGTCAACCAACAAAATGCAGCCCTTATGAATACACTCAGTGAACAAGAAAATAAATCTGTTTCTATAGACAAAATGAATTGAAAGTTAAGGCGCTATGACAATATCGACGTCAAATTAGCTTAGAAACGAGACATCAATTAAAATGGTTTATCAAAACTAAGCTATAATACTTAAGAAAGGAATCATAAAAAAAAATTGAGGTCAGTGTTGTATGGGCAAGCGCTCAAACGTCTTACCATACAAGTATTTGTACAAGCTGTAAAAATAGTAATAATACTTTAAGGTGTACGTTCCATAAATAGATTTTGCTGCAAAAGTAGCAGCGCTGAAAAAAAATTACAGTTTTATGGGCAAACGCCGCAGCGACATAGTTTCTCCGTACAAATAACTTTTTTTTTCCGATTTCAACGCTACAACTTTTACAGTGACTATAGAGTGCACGCTCTAAAGTATAATCACTTAGTTTTGGTGTATTTTACTTAAGTTAAGTAAAGGTCAATGACTTAATTTCTGTCTATCCAGCGACCGGACTTCAATGTAAGTCATTATAGGCCTACATATTATGTATATTAAAAGCTACATTATAATAAGGTGTCATAAATAGTAGTGATAACAGCTAGTTTTATTTATAGTATTTTATAGTATTATGTAAGGCTCCCAGATCAATAGAGCCCTAGTAAATTAAAAAAAAAACTTTTTTAGATTTTTTAAGTTGACTATGATTAAATTAAAATTATATCTTTTACAAGAAAAAAAATAATAAATCTAACTAAACAATACGAAATCAAATGCATTTTAGAAACATGTAATTTTGTATGTATCATGACTTCAGCTGTGGATGAAGTGGATAAGTGATATTTCCTAATATTATGCAATTAATAATTTTTGGCAACAAACAAATTGATTACTTATTGATTTAACTGGCTATAGTTAATTTAATTTTCTATGCCTGCATTATCCACTTAATCCACTTGAATCATTAATTATAAAATTGCTTAAGTGGAAAATATGATAAGCGAAAAGTGAACTTATACAAATTAATCTAAAATTTAATTTGTCACTGATTATGGCAACATCTTAAACATATTTTAAAGGCATTTTCAAAGTAACTTACTGTAATAGTTTAACTTTTGACCCGTTTTAGTAAAAGCGTAATTTTATTTATTTAAAGGTCTTTTTATATAAGTTTTTTGGGTGGACAATATAATTAATTATATTATGTCTCCTTACTTATAGAAATATCAACAAAATGATTGAACTATTTTTTTGTCTTCATAAGCAACTTTTCTAACATATCAGTAATAAATTATACAAACTTATTAATTCAATTATATCAAAGTAGTACAGAGATATAAAATATTTTATAATAGCAACACGTGAATCTTTTTTTTTTATATTTTCTTGAATCCAACAAACCATGCATACCAAATTCGCAGGAACGCAGATACACCAAACCAATTATAATTGCTTGACGTAAATAACAAGCCTCTAAGAATTGATTATTTTTATACATAATTGAAAAAAACACAAATATTTATTTACTCAATCAAATTATTCGATTAATAAAGTAATAATACATTCGAATAACTTATTTCAATGGAAAATTCCATGCAGTCTAATCGAGAGATCTTCATTTCCATACTCACTCAATAGAACAAAACGTCTTAATGCCATTCAAGTGATAAAAAAATCAAACCAAATAATTTGTACTCCAGGCATTAAGGACCCTTATTTCAAATACAAAATTACACGATAATGTCTCAATATTAACCTTACATTGTTAAGAATGCACTAATCAATTGTTTGTCAAAATATTTTCCTGCACTAAAGATGCATAAGGACTAAAGTGACATTTACCCAAATGTTACTTCAGCCCTTATGGCTCTAAGGTGCAGATTTATAAATATATCATATATTATCATGAAAATAAAGACATGAGTGTAAGAAGCGTGTAAATAAAATTTTTAATCTTTTTTGCGGAAATGGAACATTACGGAACAGAAAATTTAAAATTAAAAAATTTAGGTTTCATGTGTAGCTAGAGATACATATCACATAGGCTCTACAAAATAATGTAGATTATAAAATCTGTCAAAATGACAGGAGTGAAATGTTAGTTACCCGGTTCTTCAACTCATGTTTTAGTTATATTTAACACTGACAAGAGTTACGAAACCAGACATGGTTTTAAAATAGATTGATACATTTTTTTGTGATCCGTCATAGATATTAAGGTTGTATGATTATAAAACTTAATCTATGACGGTGGTCTTAGTATTTAATTAAATTGTAAATAATTAATACTTAAATTCAGTCACTGGCCAATTTCACAAAGCAATAAATAGTAATATTTTATAAAATGCAACACCTGTATTATAACCATATTTTTACCAAATAAAGCATGATTATGATTATAAGTAATAAAATTTTCTTATAAATTCGTTTAAATAAAAAAATTGTTTTATAATTCCATGTCCAATTCATAAATTAAATCGTACAACAAATGTTAGTTATATGATTTAAGACTCCACCACAGATGCGCGTTATCATCGGTAATATCACTGTTTTCATTACATTTTATATTACGAGTGCCATGGACATAGGCGTATAAAAGAGGGTGGGTGTGTTCCGTGCCCACCCTAGAATGATCTGGTGAGTACTTATTATGCCGGAGAAAAAATGTATGAGTTGCGAGTGTCGTGTAGTTTCTAATATTTTTTTATAACGCATGTCTAAAATCCCAAGACACTGGCTCATTAAACACTTCCAGATATTATACGCAAGCGCACGTCTATCTTCGTCATACGCCATAGCACAACTGTCATCTTGACAGGTACAGGCGCCATCTTGACAGATCACAGACCTCTATTATATACGCTGAACGGACTCTCTTTGAAATGACAGCTCTTTACCAAAACGATTTGAGTGTAGGAAACTGGGGGAAAAGCACTAAATCTGACGTAATTTGCAAATGGCCGCTTAATTAATTCAAATCTTTTCTTGTTCACTAAATGTTTAACTAAACGTTTGACGCGATAAAGTTTGTTTGTTATTTAATATTATTTTTTTATATTAAAGTTAAAATATAGTTCATGTTTAAATAAGTGGTGGAAGTTTATAAGTTAAAGAGTGTGTGTTTTGTAAAACTCATTAATTCCTTTCCCGCTCGTCACTGCCATCAGCGCCAAAATACCGCATATCATATCGCCTTATGGCTAGGCTTATAGTCTGTCTCGCGTATTTATAATATGGAGGTCAGTGTGACAGACAGACTACCCTCACCATAGCTGTGGTTGTGAGATAGTGTTATGGTGTATTTATGCTACACACCCTACAGCATGCAATATTTTCGACCGATTATAACGCGCTTGAGGGAAAGGTTCTTTTCAAATTATACACCGGCCGGTTTACATTATTTCAATACAGTGCTTTTTGGAGATATTCCAGTAGATTTCGGGCTTCGGCGCATTCCGTTGCGTTCACATTGTTCCAGTAATGTTTCAAAATAGCTCTGTTGCCCACATTGATAAGCCCACAATAATATTCCAAAAATCAACTAGTCCCTTTATAAAATGAATTGGCAAAGGATTCCATACAAATTTTGAAAGTTTATATGAAGTTTTATGCCAAACTTCGGCGAATAGAGCATACATTATTTAAACACTACAATCGGGTTCAGTAGAAAATTCAAAATGTGTTTGGTAGAAACCACACAGTCATTCGCTATAGTTCTTAGCAACTCTGAGGTTTTAGAGGAAGAGTGCACCCTCGAAGTGACTACACCCCTCGCCTTTTTACACTCCACACAGTCTATCTCGCTCGCACGTATGTCTATCCCTTTCGAGCCGATGTCGTAGGAGCCTTTTTCGTTTTCGAGCACACCCCTGAAGCGTATTTTGTCATCCGATCGTAGAAGTTGAGTGAAGTTTTTAAAGTGATGGTCGAAAAGCAGATTTATTTCTGCGTGTCTTTTTAGTAGACCCCCGCTGGCCTCCATGTTAACCGTCACTAAAATTGTGTACCTGTTCGGAAAAGATATTATATTTTAAACCAGATAACGCCCGCGGTACCGTAGCGCCAAAATTCGTTTTTAGCGCGGGAACCCCGAACCGTACATTTTTCGGGGTATAAAGTACTCTACGTTCTTCCGGGTCAAACATATCTTCATACCAAATTTCAGCAAAATCAGCGGTTTGGGCGTAAAGAGCTAAGAGACCGACACTTTCGCATTTATAATATTAGTATGTATAAAAAAGTAGATATATTTTTATAATGCCTCCTTTGGACAGGAGAGAAAAATAAAAGTAAAAATTACGAAAATACTCACTCGTCAAAATTCCTCAAATGGCAAACTTTGCCCGTCTGCCGAGCCACGGTTCTTGAGAATTCACAGCCTTCACTTTTGTCACAATCCACTGAGAACTCCTCACCGTAATAACACTTGAAATACTCCGACAGAACGCCGGGCAGCCAGTGCGCTATGTCATTTAACGTATTTCTGACACTTTGCAACTTCACCTCCTTGACGTATCCCTCCCAATTGACATTGACGCCGTCCAAGATGGCGCACTTTATCTGCGTGGCGGCCATGTTGGTTTCCTGCCAAGATGGCGCGTGACATTGGCTATAGTAGTCCTCCCAGGATATGTGGTAGGCGTTTTCGTCGTATTCCGCTATAAAATCGGATTTTAGCATGTTCTTGATGCTGTTTTTCTCGTCTCCTATAAGTTCAATCAGACCTGAGGGTATTCCTTCGTCCTGTACGTTGACTATGAATTGATTTCCGATGTACAGGAGTGCTACAAGGCCGATAAATAACTGTAAAATAGAAAAGTATATAAATGAACATTTTAATAGATACCTATGTGACTTTTTAGACAGTCTCGAAAAAGAATCGCCTCTGAAATGAATATTTTGCCGTGGGAGAGCCATGCTTCGGCAAGAATGTGCCGGCTCGACCGGAGTGACACCACGATCTCACAGAAAGCTGTCGTGAAACGGCATTGCGCTGTTTCGTTCAGTGAGTGAGTCTACCAGTGGCCCAACTTTCCTAACTTTATATCCTTCTTCATAAAGGCCGGCAACGCACTTGCGACTCTTCGGATGCTATGAGTGTCCATGGGCGGCAGTTGCTTTCCATATGGCAACCCGTCTGCTCGTTTGCCCCCTAAATGTCATAAAAATATATTATTAAAAGAATCCTTTTACTTTTGGATGGTCATTGTAAGTTTTCCAAAATGCGCATAGAATAATATAATAAATATATTCTTTTAAAACTATTATAATAATATATGCTCTATCTACATTTAATTAACATTATTTAACTTAGAAATTATTAAAAACTTACCTGAAATGGCGTCACAAATTTCTTCGTAGCCTCCGACTTAGCCAGCAAGCAAGTTATCCCCAAACCGACCACGAACCCAACCAAAACGCTCACAGTGTAAAAAACCTTCGACACAGTCACATACTGAAGAAAAGCGAACAAAGGTAGGGTTACTGTGGCTATACCGATGAGGGGGAGGAATAAAAAGGAGCAGACCAAAGCCAGAGTACCTCTGATCAGACCATAGGTTGTACAACCATGAGAACAGGTAATGAACATTTGTAACCAACTCAAAGTAACACAGTGCGGTAGGGTGTACTTCAAGAAACCCTGCCAATTGTTTCTTCTGGTCATGATAACTAGAATCACTGGTATCAAAAGTGAAAAGAAGAAGCGTGCGTTCAAGCAAAACTCGATACTATTGCCCAGGATATAAGAGGGATAATTCGATATGTGCAAATCGAGGAACCTCCAACCTTGGTGCACAACGGTGTCTTTCTCGTAGGGATATTTAGCTAGGACGTTGATTCCGAAGGAAACCAACGCCAACACATCCGGGTAAGACTGTTTCGTGAAAGAGAAAAGAGATAGGAACATGAGACAGAATGATAGCACGCAGAATTCGGAGAACGGCACCCACTGGGTCGCTATAAACGGATAAAGGAACAAATTTATGAACAACGCCAAGAAAAACTGGATGAACGGTGCCAAGTTGTTTCTAAGGAATAAATTCTCCGATTCGTCCGGTTGGAGATTACCGTCGCTGTACCTAAGGAACAGACCCGACCATTTTCGGAAATCTATAAACTGTCTTTTCGCGTGCAGCATCTTGAACGTGCATATTACCATGGCGATTATGCTAATATAGTAAAGAATTAATGGCACCAAATGATACACGTTCTCCGTGCTGATAGACAGGTAGGCGATTAGAAGGAGAGATAACTCAATATTTGATAAACGAAAGGAGAAATTTCCGAAATAGAAGAGAATTTTCAGGTACAGAATTTGTATAAACAATAAGGGGTGCAGGAAAGCTTGCTGCATTATTGGGATGTGGTCTAGGGCCTTAATACTGGGGTCGGTTAGGGTCAGCTCGCAACTGATCAGCGGCAACTCGCCCTGGCAGTAATTGACAGCCGTTGTCACTAGGTTGTCAACTGTCAAATTCCGGATTTCCTCGTTTTGACACCGCTCGGGGTAGTCTGTAAAAAAATAGGCCGTTTTTGCATTCGCGATGAAAACTTTAGTTGCGCATGTCAAAATCATGCCATGTCACTTGAAATCTATGTCTGTAGTGACATGGCTTCGACATGGAAAAATCATGTCATGTCAGACAAACAAATGACAGTTAAAAACCATTAAAATTTTATTAACAAAGAAATAATATTTGGGCGTCGCTAAATCCACAGTTAACTTGTTATTGTTGGCTCGAACTTATTCACATATTCACTCTCCAACGTATTTTAACTTTGTTTTTTTAATTAATTTACTAGCTTTAACCCGCGGCTTTGTTCGCGTGAAATTGGAAAATCGCGTAAAAATATGAACATTTGGGACCAACCTCCCCCCTTGTCATAGGTAGCCACATTGCTAAGACGGAAAGTCAAATATCGACATTTTTATAAAATTTGTAATGTGTACCCCCTGTCAGACCACGTCACACTTAGTCTACCCCCTCCCCCCTCCTCTAAGTGTGACGTACTTCATGGATGGTCCCTTTTCGGTAGCGGTACTCACCATCATCGACATCCTGCGCGGTTCTCACGGTGCCGTTGGTGTGTACATGGTCCCCGGCCTGCAGGGACGGCTCGAGGGCCTGCTCGTGGTCTTCAACCTCGTCGTCTGAAAGTGAATTAGGTTAAGGTACTACTTTTTCCGCTTCGTTTGCTTTAAGAAGTATTTTTCGTGCAAAGTTTTACAGCCTATCGATAAATTAACCCTTAGAGGTTAGAATTTACGATCATCATTTTTAATAGATAACTAAATAAGTTAAATGTCCAAAGACAGAAAACCCGACTGCAGGAGCCGTTGCAATTTAAAAATCAAGTTATGTATATTTCTAGAATGGATATTCAAAGCCCTTCATTTTGATACCCCAATCGACCTAAGGCGGAAAAAAATTTTTGACTTCAAAATCGGCCATTTTGTTTTTTTATTTTTTAATGCATCCAGTGTCACTTGCGCTATCAAGACGAATCTAACGTATGAGGTATCTCATACGTTAAAATCCATCAAGCCGTTTAGGCTGCAGAGCGTGCCAAAAAATTATACATACATACTCTCGAAAAACATAACCCTCCTTCTGGCGCAGTCGGGTAAAAAACTGCATATTTTTTTGGAAGCATTTGATTTGCAGTAAGAGTGAGCTGCCCCCGTAGACAAGTGCCAAGCGAGTATCGTTTATGACAACCGCTTGGCGTGTTTTTGTATGGGATTAACATAGACGAACGAAAAGTCACGTGATCTAGTCGAGTTCGAATATGTCATACCTATACAAACCAAGCAAAGCGATTATCATAAACGTTAATCGCTTGCCACTTGTCTAGGGGGGCTGGTAAGACTAACGGCAATCGATTACCTCCAGTGGCGTAATGCAATGGAAAAATGCCACAGGCCCCCAGTCGGAAGGGGCCCCCGATCAGCCCCCCTAGACAAGTGGCAAGCGATTATATTTTACAATAATCGCTTGACGTGTTCTTGTATTGGATTGACAAAGTGGAACGAAAACGAATTTGCGACGAGCCTCGAACGGTATAGTCACACCACTGATTACCTCCATCATCATCATCATCTCGCTCGGCGTCCGTCTTGTGTAATGTGGTGGCGCAGATCTGTCGAATGCGCCGCTCCAACTGCGCCGTAGTTATATACTGCTCTCCATTTGACAGACTAGATGATAAAGATTATATGAATTTATCTATACTAATAATATAAAGCTAAGGAGTTTTTTTTTGTTTGTTTGAACGCACTAATGTAGGCAAATGCATCCAGCAGGATGGAATTAAAAAATTAGCGGGTTAGTCCATTTATCGAGGAAGACTATACTGTCGTCCTCAATCTAAAATGCCGCTATATACAAAAAGTACTTTTAGAGTTATGAGCGAAAAAACACGGCAACTTTTTTAAGGGCTCGGTACTTCATCACGGCAATATCAATTTCAATAACTCGATGACTATAAAAGCTAGAAAAATTTTGCTAATACACGTCGATAGAGTTTTTTCTTCTGATTATGATGGCATCAAAATGTCAAAATCGACCAGATGTTGGTTAACGGCATTTAAGCTTGAGGACAGCAGTATAGTGCAAGTTGCAGAATTAAAAACCAAAAAAAATTGGTAATTTCACGAGTAAGCTATATGAATCACAAAATTTTTTTTGGTTTCAGCGCTGTTATTGCTATAATAAACTCAATGTTCTCTACATTACACACAGATACATAGACACCTTTGAGTATTATCACTTTCTTCGCTATATCTTTTATACTCTGACGCATGTCATGCTGCACGACTGCTTAGAGAAGGTTTTACTCTTCAGACAAGCTTTGCAGCTAGGCTTGCCGACATTATCGAATTTTCCAGGACTTCAACGCGTCGGGTTCAATTTCTATTGGGAGCTTCTGTTCTTCGGATGTCGGAGCTGGGAAATTTCGGAAATACCTTTTTCGGTTTCGGGTTCGGTTCTAAGAAAAAAGGCAATGTTGGGATTCGGGCCGTATCTCGATTGTAACGTGACGTGTACGCGACACGTCACATTAATTCGAGAACTCATAGTAAGAGGCAGGTAGAGTAAAACTCGACGTAACTTCTACAAACCGAAATCACATTACACACAATTCAGTAATGTGTCTTCATGGAAAACATGACTGTTATAACTTATAGTAGGTAGGCAGGCCGAGAAGGGAATTTTGGATTTACTCGAGCGCGTCAGATTAAGCTAGTGCAGGCTTTCTACGTGTCTCTGGTTAACATGGTATAAACATCTGATTTCATAGTTCGGTTCTTAAAAAGTTATTTTTCAGTACCGAAATGTCGTCGAAACCGTCAGATTAATATAGGGGGTGCTAAAAAGCCCTGATGATAGGTATGTCTGTAAGGTAAGGTATGTTTTGACACATACAACAACAAAACCTCATATTTTTATAACCAAGCTTCCCTGATATTTTTTTATTGCCTAAGCCCTAAAGCATTTAGTTGAATGAGTCATACACATTCAACTAAACGCTTTAGGGCTAAGGCCTTGCTGTCTAAAATCGCTCAAAAAAAATATATTTTTTATAAACTTAAAATCGCTGTAGCGTCTCCCACCCACCTCTGACATAAAAATGTCCTCATTATTTCTTTCAACGTTTGACCTAATCTACAAAAAGGCTGTCCAGGCTACGACAATCAAGCAGTTCGTGGACTACATCAGAAGTAAAACTCACTTCGTCTTGAGGGTCGAGCGTTTGGAGTCCCGCCGTAATGTGAACTTTAGCTCCTTTGTGTTGAGGATCTCGTCGCATCATCTGCCGACCTTAGAGAAAGAGGAGTTCTGGCCGAAAGGAGTCGTCTTCAGGAGATTCCGAGGACGACTTCCGAATACCGCGTTCACGTCGCAGACAATACGTGTTTATTGTTAGTGTCAGTATAAATATATATGTACGTTAGTCTATAAGGTGGTTATAATTTGGGCAAATATACCCGAAACAAATAGTAAATAAATAGTTAAAATGAAAATATACATAATTACATAATAGGGAATATGCGTGTAAAACAAAATTTATTGAATGCTATTTATCACGATAGTGGGTTAAAAGATATACAGAATGACAAAAAATCTCTGAATTCTGTTGAGAAATAACTAAGATATTAGCGATGTAAGTTTTCTAC
>JAOTAV010058038.1:0-15174 GCA_026546445.1 Cyclargus thomasi
TTGGGCCACCGGTAAACTCACTCACTGAACGAAATACAGCACAACGCCGTTTCACGCCAGTTTTCTGTGAGGCCATGGTATCACTACGGTCGAGGCGGCCCATTCGTGACGAAGCATGGCTCTCCCACGGCAAAATAATAATAATTCGCTTGCGATAACCAATAGGTATGAACTGACCATTGGATTTGAGCTTTAGGTGAGCTCGTTGAGCATAAAACGAAATGAAGCCGGTCCGTGCACAAAATACCAGTAGTTTAGTGCGATAAGGTCAAAGGTGAGAGTAATTTATTGTAGCCGTCGCTGGCCGCTCGCCCGCAGTCCGCACGCCACTCAGATGGTTATTATACCCACACGGCAACGCTGACGTAAGGCGGATCGGGGTTCGGGTACGTGCTGGGTTATTACAGGTGGTATATGATATTTAGGTGGCAAGCGAGCAGACGGATTACCTGATGGACAGCATCTGCCGTCGCCCATGGGCATTTGTAACATCGGAATTTTTATTCGAGGGAATAGGGAATGGGAATAGAGATAGGGGGATTAGGGAAGTTGGGCCACCGGTAAACTCACTCACTGGACGAAACACAGCACAATGCTAGTCCACGCCAGTTTTCTGGGAGGCCGTGGTATCACTCCGGGCGAGCCGGCCCATTATCTGCTTGAGCTTATCGACTGTTAATAGGCTCTTTGGATGTCACCAGTGTCATGGGCGACGGCAGTCGCTTTCCATCAGGTAACCCGTCTGCTCGCTTGCCCCCTAAATATCATAAAAAAGTCTCCCGGTAATCTCTGAATATTTACCTTTAGTCTGCGCCTCGCACTGTCCGTTGACTGGCGGCAGGTTGTCTCCGCACAGACAGCGGGTGACCGGGTCGTAGTGAGTGCGTACGCACGACGAGCTGCTGATGCCCGCGCACTCTGCCTGACGGCTGCACGGCCGCGCTGTAACACACACCACGTTAGCACACACACATACATTAAGACACTTCGATACTACCACGAAATTCGCTAGGGTATGTCTGTTACCTCTACGTGGACGGTGGAAGCCACTGAACTGATTTTATTACTGGGTATGGGTCATGGAAATGGGATAAGATAGGATACTCGAGAAGCCGTACAGAGAAAGATAATTTTGACGACCTCTGTGGCTCAGTTGGTAAGCGCGACGCGCGTAACTGGCAACCTAATGTAAAGGGACCTTTGGCGGTACCCACCTGCATCGCGCTATGAAAGATTTCACGGCAGTATACATACGGAAACTAAAATGTACCTGACCAGGCATAACGCCTCGCCCGGTCGGAAGATCATCCTTTGTGGCCGCCACGCATATTCCTACAGATCTTTAGTAGGAAAAGCTTTCAAAAGTGATAACTTTTTCCCTGGCATTTAGTCAATGATGTCATGTACGAAGCAAGGTAGTTAATGCTTCCGTGCTAGTATGTAAAAACATATTTATGTACTGCCTGCGCGACACAGGTCTATAAAGACAAAGGCAAAACATGCAAATCATCAGGATTTGATCATACATATTGCTATGCGGCAAGCCATCGGCGTAGCTGGCTGGGGTTTTCGACCGCGCAAATAATATAAAACCTTTAATATTTTTGGCCAACGTATTTACATATTCTGCCACGCGAACTTCGGCTTTGTGCCATTATTTGGGTCATAAAAACTCCATAGTAGTTGTCATTTCATATTCGGTTTTACGCAAAGCGTTTGAGGAATATAGGATACTAAAATAGACCTACGAGACCTCAGGTCTTTGTTTTTTTTATAAGATTTAGAGGGTAAGACGGGTGACCTGATGGAAAGCAACTGCCGTCGCCCATGGAAGATAGATCCGAAGAGTCGCAAGTGCGTTGCCGGCCTTAATGAGGGAGTAGGGAATGGGAATAGGGATAGAGATAGGGGGATTAAAAGAAGTTGGGCCACCACACAGCACAATGCCGTTTCACGCCAGTTTTCTGTAAGGCCGTGGTATCACTCCGGTCGAGCCGGCCCATTCGCGCCGAAGCGCGTCTGCGTGCATTCTGGAGTCAGGAAGGAAAACCCGACATATTTTTATATAATAGACTAGATGATGCCCGCAACTCCGCCCGCAAAATTCGTTTATCGCGCGGGAACCGTACATTTTTCAGCAATAAAGAGTATCCTATGTTCTTCCCCGGGACTCCAAAGTATCCCCAGACCCAATTTCACCAAAATCGTTTGAGCCGTTTGGGCGTGAAGAGGTAACAGACAGACACACTTTCACATTTATAATATTAGTATGGATATTCTAAGAACTATCAATTAAATCTTCCATTAAATGTATCAAACATTTTTTTGCAAATTTTAGGTCCGATTGGATCACAGGATCGCGTTCTCTCATACTAATTTTAACACCCCTTTTTACCCACTTAGGAGACATATTTCGAAAAACCCCTTCTTATTAGTCACCTTCGTCATACGCAAAACACCCCTCCAAATTTCATATTTCTATGATCAGTGGTTTAGGCTATACGTTGATTCATAAATTCATATAGTTTAGGACAAATAATTTTATATAATTATATAGATTACCCCGAACGACTAACTGCCACATATTGGCGTAACCCATCCTTGTGGGTATTCAAATGGTGCCCTAAAAACCCAGTTGTGATGGCCGGAAGCCACTGGGTCTCCACTACACGCCGACCACCCTAAGCTGACCTCTTCCGGAGCGAGCAGAGCGCTATCTGTTACGCAGTACATGTGTTATTACAACTAGACTATTTAATTTCATATTCTATTTTTTTGCAGATCAATTCTTAAATATATAAATCTTTGTTATTACAAATTTTGATCAAATTAACATATTTTAATTTACAAGATATTATGAATTTTTAACAAAGCCAAAAAGAACTCTTATTTAATTCTCAGAGATTTTCTGCTCTATCTTATCTGATGGAAACGTTTACAAAATAAAGACGAATTTCGACCAAAGAACGCTTTTTTCGATTTTAATAAAATCTTTAAAATGAAACCACATTCGTGCTGCTCAGGACGGGGCTAATCTATCATTACAATAAAAAAATCATAAAGTCCAGGCAATAGTTTGAAGATAACAATCTCTCACTATCGGGCGGTGGTATTTAATTTTATGAGAGGTCAAGATACAGTGGCCGCCAGTTCCGGCGCTAGAGGTCGCCACCGGTATCTGAATATATTACTACGGGCGTTTGTAATTACGACCCTGTGTGGACACGCTAAGGTTCATTTTAAAACAAAGTGCCTCGGTATCAGATTGATATATTTGCGGTAGGCTCAAGAATGTCGGGTATTCGGTTAACAAGTCGACTATAGCCAGACTCGATTGAGGCGTTTATATTATAGTAGCTATTGAAAACTTTATAAATTATCCCGTTTTTAGAACATTTTTAATAATATTAGTCGTAGCGTGATGTTACACACCCTATAGCCTTCCTCGATAAATGAACTAACCACAAAACAGATTTTTTCAATTTCGGCCAGTAGTTCCTATTTTAGCGCGTTTAAACAAACAAACTTTACAGCTTTACATTATTAGTATAGATTCGTTAATTTCCTAATAATGACACAAAGAGAGAAGAATCAAAGAGGTTCCTTGGTGCTCACCCGTCGTGGGATAAAAAACTTTATAGTAGTTGTTAACTAACATAATATTAGAGTTCAAAGGGTGAAAACGGGACCCTATTACTAAGACTACGATTTGTCTGTCTGTCTCCAGGCTGTATTTCAAGAACGGTAATAGCTAGAGAGTTGAAATCTTCACAGAATATGTATTTCTTTTGTCGCTATAATAACAAATACTAAAAAAAAATAAGCGAAGGAGCGGATAAATTTCATTTTACAACTTTCGAGTAAATACATTTTTTTTCTATAAAATTGCAACTAATCTTGTGAATTATCTATTTCTTTATCTAGCTAGTGTATCTAGCTATGTATCAAAATCAAAATCGTTTTTTATTCAAAATCAGTACTTTAAGTACACTTTCTGAACGTCGAGACTATGCCGCCTACTACCGGTTCGGGAACTAACCCGGCGAGAAGAACCGGCGTAAGAAACATCAAACATCAAATCCACATTTAGAAATTAAAATTAGAATTAGGAAAAAAAATTCAAATAATTTTTCTGGTCATAAAGGGTCCATTTACGCAAAAATCCAGCAGAAATTTAAATGATAGTTATCTGCTTCTTCCACTTATGTCTTCATTTAAGGATGGCTCTCATACAACAGATGTGTTTTTGATAAGTTTTTGTCTTTTCCTAACAGATGTCGCTAAGGCGTTGGCTCCATAGCGCTATTACTTGACATTACGTGAACGGTTCTAGTTGTTTAAGTTTTGGAAACACGTTTTCTCAATTTTTTGTTCTCTACTGGTATCGAACCCTTCGTGCGAGAGTCCAATTCGCACTTGACCGGTTGATAAACTTATTACTTTTTGAAGTTCCATAATTATGTATAATGGGGGAAATTAAAAGAGAGCCAGTTGACGGACCAACGTCATTTGATCAGAATATGTCAATTTCATGTAAGCTGTTGGCTGTACGCTGGGTTTGTCGCAACGTGACCATATTACTTAGATACCCGAATTACCCGACCGTAGTGACGAGTGCGAGGTTTTTTTTTGAAAATCGACAGTTAATGCGTTTCGCGTTTACAAGGTTTTTTTATATGGGATTTGTACATGTGACCGTGAGCGTCGCTAGGTGGCGCTGTACAAATCCCTTATAAAATCCTGTGTACACGCGAAACGCGTTCACGATCGAATGTCAAATAAAAACTCTCACTCGGCACTGTATCTGTTATAACTTCTCTGATCAAACAATTTTACCTTACTCTGAGTGTGGCAGTTAGCTTTTATCACTAAGATTATGTAAATTTATATATCAAACTCCTGACTGTTAGACAGCTTAGTCACGGTTAATTAATTGAGGGCCTTATCACGTCGGCCATTTTGTGTGAAATGTCAAACGTCAGGCCGAAACGTGTAGCGGTAATAGAATACATGATGATGTCGGTCGCGTGCCGCTTCAGTGACAGATACATGAAGACATAAGTGGAAGAAGCGGATAACTAATATTTTGCAACCTTCGAGTATATTCTAATTTTTCCAAAAAAGTGTTGACAAATCTTGTACCTATTTTATTATCTAGTGCCTCGACATCAAAATCACAATACTTTAATTTAATTTTTTTTCAGGTCCTAAAGCGCCCATTAATGCAAAAATTTTTGTTTGAGTTTTTAAAATGTTAATTATCTGCTTCATCCACTTATGTCTTCACTAACAGTAGGCTGATGTCGGAGACCTACATACATAGTACATAGCATCAACCTGACCGCATCTACATTAAATAATTATATAAATCTAAACAGTTTGTTTGTTTGTTTAAACGCGCTACCCTCAGGAACATCTGGCCGGAATTGAAAAAAAATATTTTTGGGTGAATTTCCCAAACCGCCTTTTTCACGCGGCTGAAAACCATCTTTTTTTCTTATGATATAGCTTTAATTTTATGCTAAAAAGTAAAGCGTACTGTCTATATTAAGGCCCTGTAACTATTTTTCAAAATAATTATTATCAACCTAGAATAAAAAATGTAAATATAAGCGATTTCTGATTTCGGTGGATTTTCCTCAATATCAAGATCAATTAACTGCAAACTTGATATTCGATTACATATTTATCTTTATGTACTCGTGTTATATGAGTGACTTCACAATATATCAATTTTACTGCACTAAGAACTGTAGCTAAGTTCGAAAGACACAATTTAGTTCCGTCGTAGAGATTTTGCTAATTTTGGTGTCTAAATTTCGTGATACCTGAAGCACAATAAATACATCACCCCCAGATTCTAGTCACACGCTAACGTAATTACAACTCACACCGAGTTATATGAAAAAAAAACCATGTCCACCAAAACCATTAAAATTAGAAAATAAATGCTAATTGTTGAAATCCACTTTTTTGTGTAAGATATTTCATTTATGGAGGAAGGTTATAGACTATATTATCACGCCACGACCAAAAGGAGCCGAGAAGTATTGAAAAAATAGCGTAAAAATGGGATAATTTATAAAGTTTCACGCGGGCGTAGTCGGGGTCAACAACAAGTATTATAAGAAATTTTGATGATGAAATTCTGACGGAATGAACAACACGAATGTACTGGCAGTGGGATATAGAGGGCTCTGGCTTCGCTCGCCGAATAAATTTAAATACTAAGAAAAAACAGTAAAACTTAAATAAAACAGTAAAATTTAAATAAAACAGTAAAACTTAAATAATCCAGTAAAACTTAAATAAAACAGTAAAACTAAATTTAGAAAAGTTCGAGTAGGACTCGCGCACTAAGCGTTGTTGTTTGGGAAAATGTATTTCTGATAGTAGGTCCCGTTTTTACCATTTGGTTACGGAAACCTAAAAATTGGACGTAGTTAAAGAAAAAGCCCATACAGTCAGTACGGCGGGTAAGTCCTTTTTGAGTTCTTGAGTCCAACTAAAAACCCCATACAGTATCGTACACAGCAAGTTCATAATAATTACAAAATGCTATTTTTAATCACAATAATTTATGCGGTTCGGTGTAAAGAGATAACAGACGGACTAAAAGATGAACAAAATAGTATTTGTACGGAATCATTTATTCGTTTCCTTTCAGATAGCGTTATGACGTGTGGTTTCTTGTTATAACTAAACAAATATATTTTGTTTTATATTAACAAGTAATGATAGTATTTAAGTATATAATATTATAGCTGTTGCCCGCGACTACGTCTGCGTAAAACTATATAAATTATCCCGTTTTTATAAAAAATTTTTGATTACTCGGTTCCTATTAATCGTAGCAGTATAACCTTCTTTGATAGATGGACTGACAAACAGAATTTTTAATTCTCGCCAGTAGTTCATGAGATGAGTGCGTTCAAACAAACAATCTCTTCAGCTTTATATTACTACTAGGTTTTTCCTGCGATTT
The DNA here is from genome assembly GCA_026546445.1 of Cyclargus thomasi. Classification (NCBI taxonomy): domain Eukaryota; kingdom Metazoa; phylum Arthropoda; class Insecta; order Lepidoptera; family Lycaenidae; genus Cyclargus; species Cyclargus thomasi. The sequence continues at coordinate 6,986 of JAOTAV010058038.1, forward strand.
CACTTGCATTAAGAAGTATTTTCATACAAACTTTTAACCCCTGTTTCCCCCTTATTTTTCCCGAAACTTCATTAAACGATTAAAAAGTATTTATTTATTTCGAATCAGCAGCTCAGATACAAAATTTTAGGTCTCTAACTTAAGAAATGACTAACTTTCGTAAAAAATTTGATAAAAACTTTAACCGCCTTTTCACCCTTGATTTTAGGGGTAGAACACGTATTCATTTATTTTGAATCTCTAGCTAAGAAATCTTTAACTGAACAAATGACGAACTTTCATATAAACTTTCAATTCCTATTTCAACCCTTAGGGGTAGAATTTTTGAAATTCCTTTCTTAGCTAATATTAGCTTATATTATTAGTATAGATATAGATTTCAAAATCGATTTGATAACAAAATATCTATGAAAAATTCGTAAGTCTTTGCGTAGTGGGTCTACGCGCGACGTAGAGCATCTACGGGCCCCCGTAGAGAGTCAACGTGTTAACTTGTATTGGCCAGGGAGGTGAGAGTACTATTATTGTAGTAACTCGAGCGTCGCGCGTCGTGGAGATCTAGTACATTTTGTAAATGAGATAAAACGCTGAAATGTGTCCCTCGTTTATATGAAAACTTCATCGCTATTACTTAACAGCGTACATCTGTAAAAGACTTCAACGCACAAATTATGAATAACAACTCACAAAGTTGTATTTGTCTCTTAATTAAGTCTCTGTTTCTCTTTTATTATCTCATCTGATTGAAACAAAGTTTAGTAAAAAATTAAACGGTTTATACATATAATAATAAAACAGTAAAATTGGAGTTTTTTTATTTTGTAAAAATATTGAATGTACGGAACATTTAATATTTTTACAAAATAATCAATGGAGGTGGTAAGGTACAGTAATAGAACACATATCGACAAAAAAAGTTGTTTAATTGTTTGTTTGTAGGCGCTAATCTCGGGAAGTACTGGACGGATTTGAATAAATATTTTTTTTGTTTTTTTTTTTATTTATTATTTAAAGGGGTTTTTGCCACACGGAAAATATCATCCTTATTATACAATTATTTTTTTGTTCATTAGATATTAGGTCTGGGCAACATATAGGAAATTTTTTATCCCGTGAAAATGTACAGTTCTCGCGAGATATACAAATTTTTGCGCAACGCCAACTTCTAAACTTCATTATAGTCAAATGCCTTCCAAGTTTCTTAAATCGTGCTTGGCGCACCACACATTCCCACCACTACACTGTGTTGGGGCCCGCAACGAAATTAATTAGACGAAAATAGGAGTAGAAAATACCAGTTTCTCTCTCCCCGTACGAAGCGGGAGACAGCTCAATGTTGCAATGACGGAAAGTCAAAGAACTAAAGGGGATTCACCACGGGAATAAATTTAAACAATTAATATGACTACTAACCTAGACATTTGTTATTATTATTGTGTTAGACAGTTTCCAGTTATAATTGTGACAAAGACGCTTAAAGGCACGGAAGTTTCTAGCGCTATCCACGAGGTTTGCCTTACAAGTAATAGTGATGAAGTTTTTATATAAACGTATATTAAGTCGGGCGGTCAGTTCTGACGTCACTGAACTATTTTTGGCGTCTCGATCCGAACCCCCGAGACCTTTTGCATCAAACAATGCCCTGATGGCTCATGGCCACTAAATTACTTTTGCCCTGAACGACCTATTTCGAGTTGACAGCCGAGCTAAAAATGAAGCCGAACTTCGCAAATCATATACGCCATTGCTTAAGTCATGGACTTGGAAAGTTAGAGGCTGTAAACATTTTGCGAATAGTTTAAATAGCAAATAATTGGCACATTTGCTATTTAAACTATTCGTTAAATTTTTTAAGTAATGCTTTTTTTATAATTTATTAAAAAACTTCTTTAATTATAATTAAAGATCGTAGTACGAGTGGAAGAATCATTAACCAACATTTTACGAAATTGGAACAATTACTCATTAATTGTAACAAAACTTGTAACTGCTTAATCTAAATCGTCATTTAGCTTTGATTTAAAATCTTCCCGCTTTTTCTCGATCCTGAAGCCTTTACTTATGTAAAAAAACGGGAGTTTCCAAAATGTTAACTCCACTCATGTCTTCAATTGTTAAGAAAAAATTAGGCAAAGAATTATGCTATATTACTAAGTAAGCAGCTTTAAGAAGATAAACTTCCTTAGGCGTGTTGATAATACTGTCAGCTACCTTAACGAGAGGTGTGCACTCACCTGGGGGCGGCGTTGGCACGACCTCCTTGGGTGGGTCCGTGTTACTCTTGCCGAAGGTGGTCAGCGCCTCGCTGGACTCCCCCGTGAGCCAGCCCACCAGCACCAGCGCCAGCAGCGCCGCGCCCGCCTGCCTTCTGCACCACATCTCGACGCGCCAAAACACATCCATGCTAACTTTTTTTTTACACGGCCGGATACGAGGTATTTGCTCGACTTACGCCAATTCTATCATTCGAAATTTAAATTTGGGAATCAAGATGTGGTGTAGAACTCGTGTGTCGTGTCGGTGCCGTTACCAGGTAGGAGCTTACCGGGCGAAGGGGTGGTGGTGATCGGCTGCGTCGGCAGCGTGTTGGCTTTGCCGAACGACGATATGCCGAACCCGTGCGCCGAGTGGGACCACAGCAGTATCGGTATCAATATTACTTTCAACATTTTGCCGAACTGAAAGGGTTTTGTTTTTTTTTTCGAAACTCTTTTGTCTAGTATCTGTTGTTTAGTTAACGTCGTGAGAGTGTGTGAAGCTTGTTGTATGTCATGATGGGTGAGAGTAACTATAATACCATAATCTGTTAATACCGCGACTGAGGGTATCGGGCTGACGATCTCGGTCGCTGGAAGGGGCTACTTTCTGTTAAGTGTTGTTCGAATGCGACCCCTTTTCGCCCTAGCGGATCCTTTGTTATTGATGACCTTCCGATTAGCGAGTAATTAAAAGAAAGTTGGTGCTCGAAAATAGCTTTTCATATCTCGATCAAAGGCAATCCGGTTTAATATTCTACGCACGGCGCTTATCGGTCCGCCCGCCATTTCCATTGCTAATTGACCCGTCACTTTAACGTTGGTTTGAATTTCGAATCGCTTTTATTTTTTATTGTTGTGTCGTTTGATCGGCGGTCAGTGCTCCTTTAAAAAAAAAAACAAGAAAAGGTCGACTTACATTTGACATTCATCCATTTCTTCCTAGACAATGGGTCTTTTGTTACAATTCAATATTTCAGCCATTGTTATATTAAAACGCTTTAAATCAATATCGATGTGTTTTATTAATGAGTTTTTATTGAAATTAATGTATTTTATAAATATTTTATCTTTCTTTACATTAAAGCACTTGATGTGATGGCGTGTATCGAGTAGTCATGTGATGTACGTTAATAAAGCAAATATGGTTATATTTGTTGGTACCTGACAGAAGCAGTATTTCAGTTGGTTGTATTTTGTTTGAAATCTCTCTTATTAAATTATACGTGCTTATCGTTTTTACAATGTCCTGTTAGTTATTTTATTCGAAAGTTTATCTATAGATACGGTTAAGTTTTTAGAATTATTAGAATAACGTTTTTAAAATAAGCTAATTTTAGAGCCATAAACTAAACGGTACATGTTCAAAATATATATGATACCTGAAGCATAAAAAATACTTCACCCCCCAGATTCTAGTCGCGATCTAAAGTACCCACAAGTAACACCAAGCTATTATGAATGAAAAAAATCATGTCCACCAAAACCACCAAACCACCAAAAAAAAAAATGCTAGTTGTTGAAATCCACTCCAATAATCGTTTATAAAATGCTAAGCTATCTTAATACCTTTAGTTCGGGATACAATATATAGTTTTAATCGACTCGCTCTTGACTGACTTGTATTCGAGCTATCATCAATCAAAATAGACTACGTGATTAACAACATGGCAGTTTTAAACGACCATAGACAATACAAATGGTACAAACACATAGCGATAAGGATAAATTATTTGCTGGCCGAAGGAGCACATTTCAAATTTTTTTACTCTTTACTTTCAATCTTATAATTTTGTACTGAGTGCCGAGTGCGAGGTTTTTTTTGACATTTCGTGAACGCGTTTCGCGTTTACATAGGATTTTCTATGGGATTTGTACAGCGCCACCAAAAAAAATAAATCCCGAAACGCGTTCTCTGTCGATTGCCAAAAAAAAACTCGCCATCGGCACTCTGAAGTTGAGTTGAAATTTTTAGTTGAAAGCTTTTAGTTCCATCTATCACCACGCTCGATTATTTTCTGTTAAGTTATATATTATGTTTCACGTTTTTCCTGGACTTTCACGTATATTTTCATACTAGCCAATTTGGTCACTTCTATCGAAAAGCGTCACTATTGAAATTAAAAACTCCTAATTTTTTGGATATTATCTGAAAAAAGTATGATTACGTTTTTTCCGTTTAGGTACGGACCCTAAAATGATTGTGTATATCACACGTAGTCAAAGAAACGTAAACTTAATGTTTAAATTATGCGTAATAAATTGACATATTTAGGGCGAAACAAGCTAGATAAGAACTTAACCTCATTTTATAATAGATTCACATCACAATTTGGTATTCGTACAGGAATAAAATACAAATTGTCGGCTATAAAAAGTTTTTTTACACTTTAAGCTAGTTTTTATTAGCATAAAACCAAGACTTTATGACTGGAAAAGCTGTTAACTCGATCATATTCATTTTCATATAATGCTTGTTTTCCGAATAATTGTTGTAGAGGTATTTTTCTAAGAGATTTAAAATTAATATCGCGTTGCGGTTACAAAAATTTCTAATCTGGCGGCTTTTGGACGGAGTTTTTTCTACATTCGCCTATCGGGCAGCGTCCGAGTTTAAAATATTTTATGTTAAATTCAATAATTTAAGGACTGTTCTTTAGAAGCCTTTAGGCTGTGTTACCATTTAAACTCTCATCTCCCTAATCATCGGTATTGTGCAATTATTTGTGACACAGTTATTAACAATAATCCTAACAAAGCGATCTAAATAAGATACACTTAAATATAAAATACGAAATTAATTAATTGTTCTATGTATAGGCTACGATAGGCACACAAAAGTTATTTTGTTACTTCACCTAACTTCTTATTAAATTGTCGTGCTGCTAAATTTGCGACGCAAATTATAAACTCCTAGATATTTCGTTATGTTCCGACTTTTAATGTTAAGAGTTGAATTACCACATCTTGAAACGTCCTAACGATTTGAATTTCGAATGATCTAAAGTTTTCAAGCTCAATATTTTCATAATTTCAGATGAAAGGAGGTTTTCTACGCACGTCTTATAAGCGTATAATGCTATACAGCTATTTTTATATAAACAACATGAAGCTGAATAAAATATTATGGCAATCTTCCAAATTGCCGGGAAAATTCCAAACCTCTGATAAGGAAGATTATAAATAGACACAAACTTTTTATGAAAATATTTTCGCAATATATAATCTAGATTCTATTTCTTAGATGCTCTCTAATATTGTATTGTCTAATCTAAGTTGATGCTATGACTTCTTACCCTTTTCAACTGCGAATAAGTTTTCCGACGGTAATTTTCTTATGACATTAATATTTTAAAACATTAAATAATACGACAAAAATATAAACGACTATGAGGTATTTTTTTTCTTTTCTTAATGTTGGAAGATGAAAAAAAGAATAAAATATTAAATTCGATTCTTTTCAAATTCTTTAATCAGCAAGAGGTCAAAATAGAAATTACACATGAATTAATAACGAAGAGAAAATATTATGTTGAAAGGGATAAGATTTTTTTCTTAAACCATTTTAGACTAATGTATGACAGGTGTATGAATTATATAATTTCATGATGATTACATGAACCATGTAATGAAATAACTAAATAATTTTTATGATTAAACAATAGTTATTAATAACATGCACTTATTTAGGTAAGCACTTAATTCTAAATGAGATTTTAATTAGTTAAAAAAATATATAAAGGGGAAATAATAAATCAACATAAACTTTAATTTAAATTTAAAAATTTAAGCCAAACCACACACAAACTCCTTAAAAGTAAAAAATGTTATTATAAAATTAAATTCACACAATAACACACATCAAATTATATTTGAATTAGAATTAAAATAAATAAGATTTAATTTGAATTTAAAACTTCAAACTAAATATAAAAAATAAAATAATCATACTTATCGATGGCTTTAAAAATAAATATTGAAAAAAAGCGGCAGTGATGATATGACGATTCTAAATGCAAACAAAACCATAAACGAGAGTGATTTTTTTTCAACCTGTGTGCATAAGCGTGCGCAGGCAGTGCAACTTTTATATTTATTTATGTTATGCGTTAACCAGACAAACTTTTATTTTTAACTCGTAATTTATTTAGTCACAACTTGTCGGTGTCTGAACAAAGACTAGGTTTAGTTACAGTTAGTCGGCTCTCTGGTAGTGATTCGTGTTGTAGCTACGAGGTTTGACGCGGGACTAAGCGCCAAGGTTCCCGCAAGGTTGCACGCTTTCTTCCTATACGGGGTGTTTCTGAAACGCCTTCTTCAAGGACATTCAACCCGTTTCGGCCGGATCGATGACGAATACAACAGTCATTGTGAAATTGCAGCTAATGGAAACACACGAGAGAGTCGCCATCCTGAATTATCGTAGTAACCTGAATTTCCATAAGGTTCTGTGTTAGCTCTTCGATCGAATATTGATAAGATGCACAGATCCCTTTGAAATTGAATAAAGTAATGGCAACAAGACTATCTGACACAAACCAGCTTAAATCGAAATCAAATGTTTTGAAAAATAAAGCTTAACTTAATAAGTTAAAGCTCACAATCGTACAAAACTTAAAATCGCGGTCTTGGAGCGACGAGGAGCGGAATAGCACTTAAGCGCGGTTTTGGCGGTGCCACTTTTTAGACGGCAACTGTAAATCTTTATAATATCGAAGGGTTATCTCATGTTTTTTTCACAAATTCACGACTTTAGTTTGAGAAGGAATTTTTGCTATATATAGCCCTACATTGTACATTTCACTATCACCGACCGCCGATATTCAATTAAGTTACTAACTTGTTGTCAAGGCTGTTATTTTTAACACAATTTTTTAATCAGTAAGTATTTACTATATATACTTTTTGTAGGTATTTACTATTTAAGGTGATTTTGGAATTGCTTAAACAACAAACCAAGACCTGCAGGGCATTATCGGGTCCACTAGTTTAACCCTTAATTAATTTCCTGAGTCCCTGGGACTCCGGGACCTTTTGGGACCGTAATTCAGAAGTTTTAGCAGCCAGTTTCCCCCGCGTCTTAGTACCTTTATTCAGGGAAGCAAGCGATGCGGTGCCGAGAGGAAATTCACGGGCATCTCATACGTGGTTAGAGTCTAGTCTAGTAAATATGTTATGATTTTTTTACGTATCCAAGTTTTTATTTCATGATTATTTTACCGATAATTTCCCTTACTCATAAAAATGTTTAAACAATGTTTAACTAATCAAAATTCGCTGTCCTCTTTTGGAATATTGAAACGTCACATGACAAAAAGGGTTCGGTAAACCCTGATTAGTGAAAAATTGCTTAAATATTTTAATGATTAAGGAATGTTTTATACTATGTATGTTTTTTTTTCATTGAGGAATTGTAATATCCTATCATTTGTAAGAGATGGGACAAATTTAATTCTGGAAACCTGGCTTCAAACATTTTTGAACAATGAGTGTAAGAGTGAACAAGATACTCAGCCTTACCGCGGAAGTCGAGTAGTGCCTTGCTTAGAAACAAAAATTTACAAAATGCGAATATTGTTTTGACTTAGACAAACAAAAAATTGAGCAGTTTATAGATAAATATAAAAAAAAAAACATTTTTAGACTGACTTATGTTGTCCGAAGACGTTGGTTAACGAAGATAAAACGTAGAAAACCACTGCACTTTTTTTCTTTTTATTTTATTAAGTGTACTGTGTACCTTTATTGGTTTATTAAACTTTTTTTTTAGTTTTTAGAATATTTGATAGTTTTAACTTTGAAAAAATATCTTATTATTAACTAAATACTTTATTCATTCATTCATTCAAAAAGTTTGTGTGTTCCTGGGTCATGGATGTGTATTAAATAATCAAAATATTAAATATGTGTATATAGTATAAAAGTTCTAAATAT
>JAOTAV010058049.1:0-15173 GCA_026546445.1 Cyclargus thomasi
GTCGCGAGCCCTCCTAAAGCTGCGCTTTTCTGTAGTAATAAAAGCTTAGATATGAGGAATTAAGGGCCTCTGCTAGCACAACACCGAAATGGACGAGGTGATTGCCCGCTAAGGACTATCTTTTAGAGCGTCTGCCTTGCGTGCTCGTTCCATTGTTTTTTAAAATTACTCTGCTAAAACTCCTGCTAGTAAGTTATTAGTTACCGAGTAAGCTAGCGAATATACAGAAAATGAAAATTAGTGATAAAGCTGAATAACTCGAAGCTTTCGGGATTTAGCTCGCTGTTTTTACCAATTTGGGCTAAATATTATGAGAAACCCTGCTGGTTACCGAACGTATATATTTGTGTAGGTAAAAACTACCTTATACCTTTTTTTGTTGTTATATAAATAGTTACAAAAATAACAACAATTTTTTGACTAAATTCCGTTAAGCGTACGGAAACTGTACTTTTTCCGAAAATAAAATGACCTTACCTCGTTTTCCAGGACTAAAATGATCTTTATACCAAATTTCATCAAAATCGATTTAATGGCGTAAAGAGATTCTTGAAATGAATTTCTTGAAATTCTTGAAAGAAGTCGCCGATATACAGCGCTGTACCTTCTGAACGTATGGTTGCCAAGCTTATTTTCGAGTTTTACTAATTTTGACATCGTAAACAATCCTTTAAGCTAAATAAATACAATTTACATGCTAAATGGCTATTTAAAGCCTTTCATTTTGATACACAACTTGATCTTGAAAATTTTTTTTTCCGACAAAATATATCGGAAAAACTTTTTTGGGACCCCTTTGTGGGGGCATCACTACCCTATTGGAACAGTCGGATAAAAACACAGATGCATGGCCGATAGCGTGGCCCAATGTAAAAATTTTCAAAATCACCGAGGGACTTCTTCGGTGAAATGGTATCTTATAGACAGACTTTCACACTTATGATTTAAGAATTAGAATTGATTATAATGCGACCTCTGGACGTTGCTCTATGCAATCCTACAAGTCATAGCGAACGTGAATAAGGGGATTTGTTTATGATTGCATATGATCGACATCCAGTGAGAATAGTGGACTAGCTTCACAATCGTAACTATCCATCTTAGCTCAATAGAGACGAATATTATGGTGAATGCACGTCCTTCAGAACCGAACGCGGCAAACCAATTTAAGGATCCGATATCTGAAATGTCATGGGACTCTGCACACTTGCTCGCGCCGTATCGTCCGATTCCTCCGAATCGTTCGTTGTCAATGTCAATGAAGGCTTGGAATCGATTCTTTCGGCTCCGAAAGATGTTCGTCATAACGAAAAATATTTAAACAGGCAAATATCACGAAACCATTTAAATCAATACCTCATTTGGCTTTCGTCCAATTATTCATTCGATTATATTCTATTTAGTCGGCGTCGCGCGACGAAATAAATGATTTTCGATAATTTTGGGGATCACAATGTATCTGATAATTCCGTGTCGGCCTGACACACTTTGACGATCAGCGTTCAGATTTTGTCTGCTCGGGGATTTATTTGAACTTAATTATAATTTGATGTGTTGGTTAGTTGGATAGTAGTTGGATAGTTTACCTGTATTTTTAACTAACATTGTGGCATGAGAATTTTATATTATACTAGGTGTTGCCCGCGACTACGGCCGCGTCAAACTTTATAAATTATTTTACAACATTTTTGTTTATGCTCGGCTCCTATATAATAACTCCCCACACCGGTTTCGATGACGGTGGCCGGTTACATAGAAATTAGGCCCGTTAGCCGTAATTTTATACTGCCCAAGTGTTTACGCAGTTTACAAGAGCACTCTCTCTTTCTTTGGAGACGACCAAAGACGGATGACCGACACGAGGATGGTACGACCATCAACCTATACTTTTAAATTCAAATTAATGCCTTTCAATACCTATAAAAAATTTATCGGTCCTGTCTTTTGGGAGGAGTTCAGTGACAAACACACGCACACAAGAATCATAAGATTTTTATGTGAAAAATTATATACAATTTTATGGCTGTATGTTTTGTAAGTACGGTAGGATCAGCTTAAACGCTAATTCATAATGTCATAATACCCTTTCTATTTACTAAATATTCGACTAAGTAACACATTAGCATTGCAAATACTTGGGCTCACTATGCAAAATTAATATTTGAGAGTTGTCTTCCATTACAAAGTAATTAATTATTCAACCCAAAACAACGAAGATGTTCCGAGAGCTCGTAGCGATTTTTGAGTAGGTATCTGAGGCAAGCTGAAACCTAGTGGTGTACCTCTCCAATTGCGCCCCAAAACGGAACTAAAGACCTGACTGGTGAATAGTGAAGCTAAATAAAAACCTAATTTTTTTTAATCTTTTCTTTCCGTTCCAGAAATATATCTGGTATATTTTTATTTAAAACTTCTTTTTAAAATTTTTAAGTTGCGTCAAATACACTTTTTGTACTTTGCAAAATATTTTTGGTCCCGCATGTCAATTTTGAACTAGACAATCGTCTGGATTATTGTTTTTTTTTCCAAATAGGAGAGGTATCTGATAATTTTTCAGTTTTCCTAAAATACCGAACCAACAATTGTTACCAGGTCCCGAACTACGAGTCACCTCTGTGGTAAAAGTTTTGACAAGAAATACTTTCGAATCCTGAGGTAGGTAAAGAGTCTCATCTCAATTTTATTTTATCTCTATACCAAACCTACCATTCCTATCATACCAAAGTACCTCCCCAATAGAAAAATATATCACAGATTACTACTAAATACCTTCTATAACCTGTGCGACTTAAGTAGGCATATGACCTTGACAAAGACATTGTGGAAAAATGTAAAAAACATAACAAAGTGTCCGACAACAGCAACAGAAAACTAGCCAAATGTCACCGATACAAGCATCGATATTTTAGCTAGTTTTTGTTTGCTATTTTTGAACACTTTGTTATGTTTTTTTTAATATTTTTTTAAAATGAATTATTTGAGATCATGAGCCTAGTAAAGTCGAACAGGTAATACGCAGAAGTAAGATAGACCTGCTTCCATTAGTAAGTTCGCCATTTCGAACGAATGTTTCTAGCTTGTTGCGCGGGACCGGCGATGACTGTTGATCATGTGATCGTTTGTAATCGAAACAATCATTCGACACAAGACTTCGTAGTGCTTTTTCAGGAGTCGATCTCATAGACGATTTCATCATCGTTTGTAATCACCGGTTTTTAAGAGAAACCAAGGCCCAAGACAAAGATTAATATTTGACTTGCAATGTCACACGTATTTACATGTCGTTTGTATATATGTTTTTTAATTGTATCAAGATAACTTATAATATAGAGTTTCTAATCTCAAAGTTAACTTAAATTATAATCTTAAAAAGTACTCTTCTTACACATTATGAAAAACTTCAAAATATATTATCTCGATAACAAAGCATGTTTTCAATTTATTTATAAAGGCGATCTCGAATAGCTTCCGGCGATTTCCGGCCATCTCGAAACTCGATCACGATCAAAATCTTCTATAGCGCGTAAAATTGCTAAACATTTCATTTATATGCTAATAATATCGCAGATTTTCAACTCATTTTAACGAAAAAAATCCGTAGTCTTAACGTAGTCTTAATAAGTTTTGAGGTCAGGTAAGCTATTGAATTTTGCCTTTTTTTATGGTGGTTTTAAAAAATATATTAACTAGAATTAAAAAGTAGTATATACAAACCAAAATACTTTTTAGTTTAATAAAGTTTTTTTTTATTATCTTGGAAGGCGATTTTATTTTTGTTCAAAAATGTTATTCTTCAATAAATGCGCCTGAGCCATAATTATTATCATCAGAAACTTTTCAAGTATACTTTAAGCCTGACTTTCGCCTATTTATGTGTTAGTATAGCGTAGCGGCTCTACCATGACTTAGGAATATTATTAACGGAAACTCGACACCGACTACATTTTTTGAGTATGGCAGTTTTAATTTCGCAAGTAACCGCTAGGGGCGCTGTAAAATTTTGCGTTACTAAAAATGTTTGTAGTCGATATCGAGAATCGACACATACTATTGTTTGAAACTCCTGGTAGGGCTACTGGGATGTTAACTGTCTGGACATCGGGCAGTTTTCACACCGGATGTTCACGATTACCGCGCGATAAACGCATTCAAGCGAACGAAGTTGCGACCGCTGAGTTATAACAATAATTTCGTAATGAACTTAACGCCCGTGCCTACACATCATACAAAGTATTCGGGACCAAAAGCGGGAACGCGATTAGCACTAACATATTCATGGCACGTATCGGAGTTATTTAGGCGGGAACATTACAACCGGGTAAAGTTGATTGATTGACATCGACTGAGGCGCGGCGCGAGGATATCCGGGTGGAGATAATCTATCGGTTTTATTTTTACAATTGTTTGTAAAAGAATATATGTATATTTGCGATCTTATTATTTTAATGATATTAAGGGGGCAAGCGAGCAGACAGCTTACCTGATGGAAAGCAACTGCCGTCGCCGGTAAACTCACTCACTAAACGAAACACAACACAACGCCGTTTCACGCCAGTTTATGAAAGATAACCGACTGGAAACTTATAAGAAATCTTCACATTACCATCCCAAAAGTCTCAAAACCTACTAACGACGAAGGCCTAACGTTAAGAAATATACTTTTTTGCGAATATCTCTTTCATTATAAAATTTACGCTATTAGTTTATTTGTAAGTATTGTAGGAAATAAAATTCTTTACAACTTTGCTAAGCTCTGTTTTACCTGGTCCTAAAATTATATAACAATACTTCGAACTGCTGCTTCAACACACCCATCCGTCCTCGAATAATAAGATAAGTTAACAAGAATATCATTTCGCTTACATTAAAATATAATATTCTAGGCGAAGTTTGCAGAATATGCTTAAGCAAGAAACTAAGTTGTAAATTTCAACTCCTTAATTGAGGTTAGAGTTAGACTGAAAACGAGCTTACCGTCTTCCAGACTAGCGGATAATATTATATTATAGACTTTGTAAATGTTGCCCGCAACTTACATAACAATAGGAACAACATATATCAATGACAATCTAAAAAAATATATTGAATACAAATTATTATGTTAGATACAGAATAACATTTCTGTTAAGAAATGAAACGATAATATTAGCTATTTAAGTTTTTTACTCATCTCTTTCTTTCAAAACGTTGAAACAAAGAAGTAAAATCATGCATATATTCATTATAGCGCACGAACAGTAAGTACGTTAATCTACGAAAAAGTGAGTTTATTTTTGTTTTTAACGCTCTTACAAAAAAGCCAATTATCTTAATTTAAGATAAAGAGTCGTTGAAAAAAAAAATGTTTCATACATAGATTACTTTTGGTCTTAAAAATTCGCTCAAAATATTCGCATTTTTACGCGATTATTGATTTCCACGCGAGGAAAGCCACGGGAAAAATCTTATATTTTCTATCAATTTTCACTCTAAAAATCTGAGTAGTAGCGTGCTGCCCAGGCGACATGAGTTTTAGCGCTGCTACTTTTACTCTATATCAGGGACACGATTTATCACGTACTTTTGTTACACCCTGTACAAGGGTTTCGTATTTGTCTACGAAACCCTAAAAATCTAAATGGCGGATTTTGGAGTCGAAATTGTAAGTATTATTTTGTTTATTTAGAAGTCGAATTTGAAAACGTTTTATCTATACTGTCGTTATTGATTGTGTTTTGAGCGGCTGTACAAGCTTCGCGCCATCGTTAAACACCCAGCTCGATCAATCAGGGCTGTCGCTTGTCCAAAAACGCTCGGTCGCTACGAAAATTAATTGCCATAGTTAAACTGCTCACCCCAGATATTAATAAAACATCACGGTTTTGGCGTATCTGATCCGCTGTCATATATTTTTTATATTTATTAAGCTGGCTTTTGAACTACTCTGTAATACTAAAAGCGTACTTAGCTTTTTAACGACCAATAAAATGTTTTATGTCAGATACCACATCTGTACAGTATATTAATTACTAAGCTAAAGCCCAAACCTGGCTTTTATGTTATTAATTGCATGTAAACACAAAATTTAAAAGCCAATTGCAAGTTACAATTTAGTCACTACTTAACCACATGATTAGAATTTTTACTATTTTTTTCGTTAGTTAAATTCACAAGTGTAGTGGCGTATTCGGGTACAATTTTTCGTCGTGCTCCTTTTAGTAGGTATTTCAATAATTTGTTCCTCCAAAACCTCATCAATAACAAATTTAATGATGGAATTTACTACTTTAGTACCATCGTCTATCTTGAGTCAACTAAAGAACTTAATTAATACATGTAAACCAGACATAAAATTACGTCGCTAACAATAACGCATACAAATTTTAACATATTCGCTGAATTAACTCGCACCTACAACTTTTGATGCAAACTAATTGGTAGCCATGTGTACTAGTGTACTAATTATTATAATTACTATAATTCACATTTACTGTTTCAGCATTTAGTATTATTAATTGGCTCAATATTGTCCGACTTAGCCTATAGTTAATTAATTATTATAACGAAGCCTGAATTCTCTAGAGAATTAATCAGTGCTAGACACATTACGAAGGCTAATTACCTATTTTCTTGATAGTTTCGCGGTTCTTAGCTTACTTATAAGGCTGACTAGTTGTTGATTGCGAGGTCTGTCTGTAGAGAGATTTTTTCTACATTCAAGAGACAAAACTTTGATCTGATTACGCGTTAAGTTTATGTTGGCGAAATCCAATTTGGTGCTATGTTTTAAACTCGTTTAAATATATATTGAACCGGTTCAGTGGGCACTAAACGCGTTCAATTTTATTGGTTAAATCCAGTTTTAGTATATTGGAATCCATTCTCTATATCAGGGACACATACGATCCTTAAAGTTTTATCAGTTACTTTTGTTACAGTAGATCGTTATGTATGTCGTCTGATTACAGACACTTGTCTCCGAAACTATAAAGGCTATAACATTTTTAGTTTAGTGGCATTTCCGCTATCAAGTGGACAAACTAAATGATGCCCGCAACTTAGTTGCGCCAAAATTCATTTATCGCGCCGAAACCGCACATTTTTCGGAATATATCATATGGATATACGATACTTTTTATCCCGGAAAAATGTACGGATCCTTTTCGGGACACAAAGTATAGCTAGAGGTTTGAGCGTGTGGACTATAGCGGTAATAGTCATACAGTAACACTATCGCATTCATAATATTAATATGGAAGTATGGACATGAAAGTTTGATCGTTTGGGCGTTTGTCCGTCAGTTGCGGAATTACTGAACATCATTTTTTTTAATGAATTTTGATTGTTGCATCTTCGGTGAACGAACAAGGTTTTAGCTGAGCAGAAATCTTTTATTTCTGATTGAATTAAAAAAAAATACCAAGTTCCAACAGTTCGTATTGACTGACGATCTGGAACCCTAAAGAGGTATCACAGTAACTCAACTCGTACGTCAGAACGTTACTTGTGAGTAGCTTTAAAATCGAGAGCTACGAACGATATAGGTCTCGACTCTCCGTCTAATGTAAAACGTGCTTGCTTTGAGAAGAATAACTGGGGCTTACTAATAGCAAAAACCTTTTAGGAGTATCACTACTTTTCCGACAGGATCTCGTCCGAGAAGAACTAGTGTTTTAACAGAGATTTTTATTATATTTCTGTACAAAGACCATAACATTTCAAGATTTTGTCTAACTTTTCAAAGGTCGTTTATAAATTCAGTTATACTCACTTTTAAAGT
Organism: Cyclargus thomasi; assembly: GCA_026546445.1. Taxonomy (NCBI): domain Eukaryota; kingdom Metazoa; phylum Arthropoda; class Insecta; order Lepidoptera; family Lycaenidae; genus Cyclargus; species Cyclargus thomasi. The sequence goes on from JAOTAV010058049.1 coordinate 7,760, forward strand.
TGTAAAAATTGATGTCAAAAAATATAAGAAAAAAAACTAAGTTAAAGTGTGTGTGTGTGTGTGTGTGTGTGTGTGTGTGTTACAGTGTGTTAAAGTACACGTCAAGATGAATCAAACAAGTCAAACCTCGATGGGTGACCATAGCCACCTTCGAGCGCCATCATCAAATCAGCTTAATATCAATATCCCATTGTCATCCGATTTATGCTTGTATACTGCACATTTATACACATTTCAGCTCAATCGGAAACCGGGAAGAGGTCAAAAACAAAAGATTTCAAACAGACAACGGGACAGGTGAAAATAAATAAAAGCCTGTAATATGATACTCTACATTTATCTGAAACGTCACACAGTGTTTAAAACTGGGGCCTGTTTCACCGCTTCCAGATAGTCTATCCACAACTTTATTTGACAGACTCGTTGGTGCCCTCAACTTTGATGCGCAAAAATTTGTATATCGCGCGGGAACCGTACATTACTGGGATAAAAAGTATCCTGTATGATGCTCAGACCTAATAGCTATTGTACAAATCCTTCCAGTAGTTCCTGAAATTAGCGCGTACAAACAGGCAAACAGATAATAAGACAAACAGACATTTTTTTGTCGATATGTGTTCTATTGCTGTTCCTTAGCACCACCACATTGATTATTTTGTATAAATATTAAATTGACAGACACACAAATCTTACTGTTTTATTATAGATATAGATAGATCTTGTATGGAGACTCTGTCAAAAAAGTTGTAGATAGCCTAACAGAAACTTTACCAGTAAGTGGTGAAACAGGCCTTAAAACTCTTAAGTATGTTTATTACATGCCCCTTAAATCTAAATCATTTTCTATATAGTTTCATAACTGGTATGATACAAAATAGTAATAATTATTTTATATCATAAGAACGTATTGTACAAACGGGTAGATTGATAGAAGCCTAAATATTTAATAAAAAAAAGAAAGCCAAGACTTTGTTCTAGAAAATACTATGTACAAAAACTTTTTTAATTCACCCCAAAAATGAAACTTAGGTTCATAAAATGAGGGAGCAGTGCAAAAACTCTAATTGAATATCCGACTCATCCATCAAAGTCGGTAAAGGAATACGTTATAACTCTTGTTTAAGAAAAAACTCATCGCGAAAGAATATTATTTATGTTTCTAAAATATGATCGCCGAAGACAAGTTTTTCGCGAATATCTTTTTTATTAAAATAATAAGACTCATCAAACATGAATATTAAACCTTCCACACGAATATTATGAACAAGAAACTCTTCGTTCGTCCTTCCTTTACGTCCTAACGAAGCAATCGACTTGATTTTTGGAATAGACTTATTAGAGAGATGGATTAGAGGATGAAGTTGGTTGGTTTACAGAGTCCGTAGTCTAATGGGTAAGATCTTTGCTTCGCACTCGAGAGGGTGCAGGTTCAAACTCCGGTGGAGGCGTGTACCAATGAGACATTTTCCGATATCATTGCTGTGAGAGAACCATGCTTCGGCACGAACGGGCCGGCTCGACCGCAGTGATACCACGGCCTCACAGAGAACTGGCGTGAAACGGCGTTGTGCTTTGTTTCGTTCATCGAGTGAGTTCACCGGTGGCCTAACTTCCCTGATCCCTCTTTCCATTCCGTATTCCCTCATAAAGGTTGGCAACGCACTTGCGACTCTTCGGATGTCACGAGTGTGCGACGGCATTTGCTTTCAATCAGGGAACCCGTCTACTCGCTTGTCCCCTAATTATCATAAAAAAATACAAAGGAGCCTACAAGAATATTCGTATATTTACGCGATTTAAAAATTCCACGCGAGCGATGCCACGGGCAAAAGCTTATTACACATAAAATACCTCTTGGTATCTAACGCCTGTTGCTTACCTGTTGTAAGATGCTGAATCACCCTGCCGGGGGTCAAAAAGGGGTCGTCTCTAATAAATTTAGGGCGATGAACGTCAGTAGTTATAATTGAACCGGCTTTTTTAGACATTCATACTTTTTTCTTAGCATCGGCACACGACAAGGACGTTTCTTGTCGTGCGCCGATGCTAACTGAGAAAAATCGATAAAATCGATAGGTATCAATCAAAATAGCGGATTTTAATGTCAAAATTATTATGAGTTTCCAAAAAATTTTTTCCACCAATTAAGATCGAGTAGGGTATCAAATGAAGTATTTGCCATTCTAGAAATATACATAACTTGATGTTTAAATTGCAGTCGGGTTTTATGTTTTTGGACATTTAGCTAGTTGTATGGGCTGTCAGTCGTGACTGATAGTATGTTTTTAGCTTTAGTAACTTCTTTTATAAAGGTGTGCCTCTGAATAAATATTTTAGGGTAATATTAAGTTTGAGTCTCTTAACTGTCGACTTAGTTATGTCTGCGGGTTTCGTACACCCACCGCACGCCGCTCGTCAAATGTTAGTTTATATTCAAACTACGAACGAGGAACGTAAACCAAAACTTAAAATGCCGAAGATTGAATTGCTGACACATTTTTTTAGATTATTATTATCACAAAACTTACGGTTACTTTTACTAATTTTAAATAATAGAAATCGATGTCGTTTAAATGGTTTTTTTCATTTATTTTCTATCAGTACAACATTTTGAATAGCACAAAGCATTTCGTTCCGAGAAAATTCGGATTTTTGTCATTGTAACGAAGTTTTTTTAGCGCTAGTTTTGGCTTGGACACCTGTAGCTGGAGGGCAATACGCGAATTCCATGATATTGAAACCGAAACCCTCTTTATTGTTTTGCGCTATCCTGCAGACCAAACTTTTGGATGATTGCGCCGTGCAATTCCGACCACTGCTATCATATTCGGCCCCTTTACTCAAAAAACAGTTAATCTAGCAGAAATCTTTGTACCCCTTTTTATGAAAGACGCGTAGATTTAAAAGCATGAAATTTCTCCCAGTTATAGTTCATATGGAGGACAAGCGTGGAATACCAATATATTTTTTAAAATATGCTTCTATCTTACATATTTTAATAAATAAAACGCTACGCCCACTACAACACGCCCACTACAACTATTTTGAAAAGACACGATAATCATACATGAAATAATATATTGTTTATGGTTGACGTGTGTGTTTTTTTAAAGCCTGGTAAAAACACCTTTATGAAATGTTAAAATCCGAATACGATTTAGGGGTAGGTTGAAGTAACACACGCAGCGAGTTATGTAATGTATCTTTTCCTTCATTCCAATGTCCACTTCAAATATCATTTTTTTAAAGATTTTATGACATTGACCAGTGAACTTGTTCTTACATCATAGAAATGTAAAAGTTTGTTTGCTTATTTCTTTTTTTATTAATTTTTAGGGGGCAAGCGAGCAGACGGGGTGGACATTTGCGACATCCGATGGGAATAGGGATAAGAGATTAGGGAAACTTGACCACCGGTAAACTCACTCAATGAACGAAATACAGCACAACTCCGTTTCACGCCAGTTTTCTGTGAGGCCGTGGTATCACTCCGGTCGACCCCGCCCATTCGTGCCGAAGTATGGCTCCCACGGCAATGAGCATCCGTATTATGTACTTGAGATCGGAAAATGTCTCATTAGTACTTGCCTCCACCGGGGTTCGAACCTGTACTCTCTCGAGTGCGAGCAGAAGGTCTTACCCGGGCACGGACACTCTATTGTCCTTCTTCTTGTATAAATATAAACCTAGAAGGTGATTGACTAATGAATGCGCGAACGGAGTTAAATATATCCCTTATAGGCTGTACCGTGAGTATTGTAGGATGTTAGCTAGGTAATACTGCCATGAGCACTTAACAGTGGAAAACGACTTGATATGCTTGGCAGGCGGCCAGGTGTCGATCGGCCGTTAATGGCCTAGCCCAGTTAACTCGTGGCAATATGCCTGATGTTTATGTTCCCTTCACGTAGCCGACACGCTTGCTTTGGAGCTTAGCGTGCAGAAATAGCCTTATCCTAAGTTTTTAAGAACTAATACGGAGCGCGTGAAAAGTTTGACGTATCATGTTATGTGTGAAAGCACGACACACACGTTTGTTTAGTTTAAATTCTTACGACGGAGGTTACACGATCAATCTGGTATTAGTTCAGTTCATTAGTTTGGTCGGGCACGACGAGAAAACGATCGCTATGTAATGTATATTTTAACTATGGAGTTTTAAGGCTTTTTCGTTTTATTCTGGCATCAGTCTCCGGACTGAACTGATGTCAGATTAAGCGTGTTACCTACGTCTAACACCGCGGTTACATTTATATTTTTATAGTAGAAAAATACCAACATACAACGTCTTCCATGAGTTATGACCTTTTCAATGAGTACCTCCGTACCTTTCAGAAAAATTGGTTCTGTGGTTGGGCACGAAGAGGTAACAGAATGATACTCAAACATACTTTCGCATTTATATTAGAAAAGGTATGGATTGTCAAAACCAAAATGAAGAAATGTCTTTAAAAAAATCTTCTCACTGTATTATAATTGTTTTGTGTTGACACACTGGTTTAACATAATTTTTAAGGATTTTCTTAACCACTGACTTCATATTTGTGTCTAAGTTTTTACTTTTTATACTTACCTTTGAAGACTTGTGATGTGGCCGTCTTGTTTGTATCATTGTGTGTGTGTATGTGTTCTTGTATTTAGCTGCAAGTTTTCCGAATGGTATAAAAAATAAAAAATAAAATTAAATAACGAAAACGCAATATTTACCAAAAGGCTGACAATAAATTGCTTGTCAGTTTTATATGCTACATACCTTTCACATACTATGACAGCAATCTCAACACAATCTTCATTCAAGAACGTTTTCGAATTTTGTATTATCTACGTATTGTGTATGTTATTTTACATCCTCCTATTTCATACCAGTTTGAAATAAAATAAATTCACACGATTGACTAAGTATATAAATAGAAAAGCGTTTACTTTCTTCGTGTTCTTATGAAACACAATATATATCCTTGGCTTCGTCTATGTAAAAGCGATCATCCCACGGGAGCATTTAATCGGCATGAGAAGTATCCTATTGCCAAAGTCTGTATACCAAATTTAATCAAAATCTATTCAGTACTTTTAGCATGTTGATATACAAACATCCTAACAAACTACATTTACTAAAGATCGCCCTTTAGTCGTAATTCGACCATAAATATTTAAATCCATCGTGTGGAGGAGCTAAAAACAATCTATTTTCAATTCAATCACAGACTAAGTCTGGCAAGGTCTCGTTACCAAGCCATCAAATATTATTTTAAAAAATCAGACTTCAACCATAAACAAGAGTATTTAGAGTATGATTATCATGTAATGTCAAAATATTGTTGTGTGCGTATCGTAGCACTTTAATTATTAAACATATGCAAGATTAAAACATTTTTTTAAATATTATTGGTATTCCACGCTTCTCCTCTATATCAACTATAACTGTAAATAATTTCATGCTTTTACATCTACGCGTCTTTCCTTAAAAGGGGTACAAAGTTTTCCGATCGCGTATTAATATATAGATAAAGAGTATTAATTATGATTATACACAACGACAATTTTACTATCCTTAGAGTAGCCACAATTTACTTATATCCTCATAATTCGGGCTTTACATAATTCGGCAAACATCAGAATAACGGCTTATAACGTTCTTAAAACCGACTAAACGTTCTTTATTAAACCAATTCATTGAAAGAACAGTTCCATGAAAACCGAAACCATTGTGGTTAACGGTATCCGTAAAGAAAATTAGGAACAGAATTAACTGGTTAAAGTGAAACTGCAACTTGAAAACTCTGATTCCTGAGTTAGTTTAGAACCAGTTAACTTCGTTCAACGAAAATGCGAAAAAACAAAAACCGTTATATCGATTAACCGGTTAAATTAACGTTAACCTAATCCTTAACCAGAATCGATTCCGTTTGGCTGTTGTGTCAGTAATCAAAACCGGGTAACGAAATTAACCGGTTTTCGACTCCTGATCGTGACTAAGACGGAGGCCCCGACTTTCCTCAAGCACCCACCAAATCGAGCATAATCCATATTTCATATTTTCAAATCCACGTTAATATTTGATGTTTATTTATCCCAAAAAAATCTACGATTCCCGCGCGATTAACAAATTTTGGCGCAATGGGACTTGCAGGCGTCACCTACCTAGTTATCTAGTATCTAATAAATCCTACAAACGCAAAGAAAAAGTTGTAGATTGTAATTTTCATACCATTGTTTAAGTTAAATTTAGTGTGGTTTCTTTGAGTCGCATCATACAATTTAGAAAAAAACGGGTTGGTTTGGTATTTTCTTCGACTCACGTGGCAACTCTACTTGTAACCCAAGAGTTAGCGACAAACCTGTTTTATAGACAAATACGATACAGACAAGAAAGCTGAAAGTTTTTCTGTATGTGACACCTATACAGGTGATCACGACTAGCTATTATGGAGTTTCAGTCGAAGTTACTTTAGAAAGTTTCAATTTCTAAAGGTGTGCCCTACCTTTGATACAGAATATATATTTTTTATCTTATTTCTTTAAGATACTATCGACATTTTTGACAATTAGTTCTCAATGCAAGGTACCAAAGGGCTAAAGTAGATTTATAATTTAGTACACTATCGAAAAGTCTTCTGCCTAAAAATCTTGAACAGGATACCACTTAAAATGCCAGCGACACTAAGTTACTGTATAGAAGCAAAATAATGTAGTATTACAACATTAATCGTATGTCACAGTACAATGCTAATTTATTTAATAATAACATAATATTTAATGAAGGCAGTCTTAAATGAGCATCGATTGGTTTCATTTCTCCCGAACCACAACCTTACAACTGGTCGCTTGCAGTTCTACAGGGGTAACATATAAAAACACATTCAGCTGTTATAAAATGATGTCGCTGGCTCTTGGGCTATTATTGAAAACTACCACTTGACCTCCTTTCCGAGTACGAACTATTCACCGGCGCTAACTCGTCAAACGTAATAATTCTATACAACGCCCCTTAAACTTTGAAAAGGATAAATTAATTTAAAGTTTAATGCTTTATTAAGTTATACAGTTCAGAACGGAGACTGGAAATTAATTATAAACTTTCCAATGAGAAATATTGATTTTGATTATAAAAATAAAGTTAGGAGGTCACTTGTAGTTTCAATCACTTATATAAATGTGAATGTTTGTTTATTTGGTTGTTTTTCTGTCAACCACAGGCCCGGATCGTTTCGGTAAGATCATCGTGTAAGTTGTATGTGGTTACCTCTATTATATACGCTGGACCATAGACAAATTATTTTATAGACTTACAGATCCCATACAAAATTTCGTATACGGAAAAATCATCTAAGGTCTAAATGGCGCTAGTCAGATTGATGGATAAATTCGGAAGTATAATAATACAACAAAACTAGATATTTACATCAAACGGAGT
>JAOTAV010058060.1:0-11001 GCA_026546445.1 Cyclargus thomasi
ATTTAATACTTTTTAGTTTCTTTTGTACTATTTTAGTTTTTTCCCTTGGAAGTCGGTTTTAATTTTTTGTTAATTGTCGTTTCTGAAGTCAATCATTGATTACATATTAGTCACACTTTTAGGTCACCTAAAAGTTAGTTTTTGTGAATTAAACATAATTAGACAATTATTACAGTTTTGAATCAGGTAGTGCAATAAATAAGACGTTCCACTGGCAGACAAGATGGGTTTTCCCAAAAGATAAAATATCGTGTCTTAGTTCAAAACTTTTGCGTAACTATTGAAATCGCAAGACAGTTTGCACAAACTAAATCTTTTTCATCACATGTTTACTAATACAGTATGGGCAAGGAAAATAGGATTTTGCTATTCTATATTTTTTTAATTATTCTCAGTTCGATGACGGTGCCATAGATGTAGAGTTCACGTTGGACGTGTAGGTCACGCTTAAAATAGGTCACTTTCACACGTCCAAATTAAAACGTATGTAACTGGTCAATTAGATAAATACAATAGGTTTGAATAAATCTCGCGCTACGATTTGTCAATATAATGGAGTATAGACCAATGAGTCACCAGAGGTCGCGCGAACCGGCTTTGGGACCTTTTCACTTTCCGAAATAGAGGCCAAATGCTCATTAGAATGCTTACACTGTAATGCATTGAATGCTGTTTGCAAGTATTCCTTAAAAAAGAAATTGAGGTTTGTGTTCTATATTTGACTTTTCTTATTTTATCTATGACATAAAATACACTAAAGACTAACAAAGGATTAAAAATTTTAACTATCTTAAAGTTTAAATTCTTATACCATATAGAGAAGTGTATCGAAGATGTTTCTTACATAATTTTACCGTGACCTATAATATCGTGATGCTAATATTTATTAACATAAAACTCGTTTTAGATGACTTGAACTATGAATAATTTAGTTCGTATTTGGTAGCAAGAGCCATAAAATGTTTTCGATTTCGTTTCGGTGCAATCTAAATCGAATCGTGATACCAAAGACAATTTATTTTTTTATTTGCAAAATATTAGCAACGCCACACAAAAAGTTTTGTTGTGGTTTGGAAAAATTTTGAATTTAATCTCAAATTATCGAGCTTCCTAACAACATTAACCATTGCAGCTGCATTCATCTTTCCCCTCGTCTATTTATCCAGTGCGCGTATCCGATCGCCAATTTTTTTTAATCGGATACACGTAACGGAGTTTTATGCATGCACATTTTGCTATTTTTTATTGTCTATGTTTCCTTGTGTTTTTTTCAGCTTATGTTTTTACATGTTGTTTACTTTTACACTCCTGTTTTTATTCTTTTCACTTGGCTTCTTCTATGCAGAGGCAATGTTTTGTGATTGTGTATTGGGTTATGTATACGAATGCCACAGCAATTCTTGTACCTGGAAAGTTGGGGCAGATATTATAACATAACAACAATTTTATTTGGTTACTAAGTAAATTAGAATAACAAATATTAACAATCTAATTAAAATATTTCAGACACCTGTGTAAAATGTTTTACGTTTACTCAAGTGTCGTCAATTTTTATGGCCTTGGATATTTAATATACTAATCTACTTGAACAATAAACGTTCGTCATAATTTAAATATACAGTATGTCATATTTATATAAGTATCTGCTGCAACTAAGTGCCGATTTACACTCGATTTAGTTATTTTTGACGTTTGAACGGTAATATCGAGTTATGTTATAAGTTGCTAATTAAGTTGGCTTGAATAGAACGCGATCCTAATTAAAAAAACAAAATGAATTAAGTACAAGTTTAAATATTTAAGCCAACTTAATTAACAACTTAACTTGAGTACCGTTCAAACGTCAAAAATAATTAAACTTGTAGATGGCGCAAGTTAGTTTGCTATTTAACTAAATCACGTGTAAATCGGTGTTTTCTCTCATGGCTTAATAGAATACTAATCGAAATTTAAATTTGGATAACCGTCATCGTCTTCTTTTATTTTTCGTCATAAATATATATTTTGCCATAGAATTTTTGAGTTTATCGAAGCAAAGTTTTAAACATCAGATAAAAGACTTTGTTCCTTTCCCAAATAGGGCAATTAAAATCTCGCAATTATAGTCGAATAATTAAATATTGGCAGCTTTATAGAGTTCAGATTCAGTGACCTACATACGTATTGGTCCTTGGAGTGCTCTTTGAATTAGGTAGAGCAGAAAATTGCAAGCTCAAACTTGCAAAGTTTTTTGGACGGTGTTTTTTATATAAATTTCACGTTCATCTAGTTGATGTTTGTAAATGATACGAATAGTCGTAAAGATATTTTTAATGTTGCGTCCTTCTCAGGTCTTAACTCTAAACATTAAATTGCGGTTTATTTACGGTTCACTTTTAATTATTTTACTTATTGAGTAAAGATTATTTTGGATAAACATCATTCAACGTAACATATTATGTTGTTTTAGCTATATCGACAAGCCTGAATTCTCACATTTCGTGCAAATCTTGTAACGAATCCTAAAATATATATATGGAGAGAAGTAATATAAAGTTTTCTTTGTTGTTTATGTATGGCTGCACATTATAAGAATTTATGATCAGAGAAATTCGGACGCCTATCAGATACCATGCAAACCTATAAGAAACAGTGCGGTCCACAACAAAACATATGAACAGAGGCGTTTCGCGAAGCGACCAAATTTTTCTGATTAGAAATTCGAATTAAATGCCTCTGGCTTAGTACTTAATCTTGTCTACATTTTAACTGAAACTAAGTGAAAGGAAATTTTGACGTTTTTAAGCAATATTAAGAGACCTAGCTTTACACCTACATAATAATATTAGTATTCAGTTACAAATTATACTAAAAATATCTTGATGTAGCGAAAGCTACGCGCGTGGGTGGTGCTGGGGACAGAATTTCAAGCTAACAAGCTTGTTTCATGTTCGCTTAGCTCCGTATTTAGACGAGCGAAACTGCACCAGAATAGATGTAGGGTTCCATATAGTGGGATATTTTTAACGGAAGCAAAATGAGGTATTAATTTGTCTGAGATCTTGGACGGATAGATTTAGATTTTAAGGAGTAAGGACATAAGTGACACGAAGGGACAAGGACAGACAAATAAACTAGGACTCGCATTTATAATACCTATTAAGTTAAGAAGTATGGATCAAAATTATTAACATCTCGAATTTATTCTCATTGCTTCAGTTTTCAGTCTTACGCCTAAAAAAAGTAGTAGTCTTTCCGGTATGCGAAATACAATTATTTTTCTAGACACAAAAAATAAAAGAAACGTATTAAATATATGAACATTCTCTATAACATTCTGTGTAATATTTCCTGCTATAACAATAACATCAAAGTGGTATATTTTATCTGTTCTTTTAATGAACATAGCCATTGAAAATTTAATATATCGATTTCGGCAAAGTTAAAAGATACTATCAGTAACAGATTAGTTATTGTATGTACGTTAATGCGTTTTGTTTGTATAATTTATTGATAGCATTATTATTTGATACCATATTATTAATGATACAGTTAAATTCATTAATATAAATTAATAAATTACATCGTCCAAAAAACTTTAAATACTTAGGTTTTAAATCTGGAGTTATTATCAAAATTAGAGATATTTCGCATTTGGGACTAATATTACTAATAAACTGTGTTAAAAATAAGCATTTGTCCTCGCTTCTGTGATCTAACAACGGTTTGTTAGTTACAGCATTTAACATTGGTTTCTGCAATGTGTGAATTTACTAACTGTTGTTTTTTTTAATATAACATTGTGTATGTGATGTTAGCTTGTTAAGGCAATTATAAAAGAAGCACTTAAAATGCTTCTCCTTTGTATTGCCTTAGCAAATAATACAACTTTGCGGAATCTACACGCGCCATATGTTTTAACGCTACTAGCGTACTTGGTACAGTTATGTGAAAAAGCATATTATAATGTTAAACTCTTGAAATAACCAAGAAAATATTGTGGTCAGGTAGCCTCTTCAAAGTTGTCATCTAAACTTGTCTGGCTTAAGGTATCGAAGTCTGGTGATTTCGGTTGAGTTTGCTACGTTCGAATTTTGAATCTGACTTTTTGCCAGCCGTTGGTGTTAAATTGTTACAACTATCGCCTTCGCCACTTGTGACAGACAAGTACTGTGATGAGCACAGTATAGAACAGTAGAATATCTTCATACAAACGCGCCAACCTGCGACACGGTATTTCAATCTTTCGTTAGCCAAGGTGTACCTGCGTGCGGCCGCAAACAATCAACCGACCAAGCTGCATTGAGATCCTCGTCTCAATCGTATTTGATTGCGAGTGTCGCCCGCTCGCACATGTTAAAATTAATCATGTGTGCGCGCCACACGCCGTACCGCACGTCGCACGCACACATTAAAAACAACCATGCGTGCGCGTTGCCCGCCTTTCTACACGCACACATTTAAACTGATCGTGTGTCATGCGTTTTTCCGCACACAATTCAAACAGCGCGTTTGCATGAAGATGCTCTCCTATTCTACGCTGTAATCAGGTGTGGATGTGCGGCGGCACGCTGGAGATAGCGCCGTGCTCGCACGTCGGCCACGTGTTCCGCAAGACCACGCCCTACTCGTTCCCCGGCGGGACGGGGCGTGTCGTCAACCACAACAACGCGCGACTCGCCGAAGTGTGGCTTGACGATTGGAAGCATTTCTACTACAATATTAACCCAGGTCAATTAATAGACGTTGCTGAAGCTGTTTGAATTCGCACGTTGAGCCCACAGGGTGTTTAGGCTGATTTTAGTTTGACGCCGGCCGCATGCGTGTACAGTCGGCGCTGATGGCCCGAAATATGTAAAATTCGTTTTCAAATAACGGTCTGCGCTGCAGCGCTGACCGCTACGCGAAAACTATGAATTATTATCAGCGTGCTAATAATAATTCATAGTTTTCGCTGTCGGTGCCGACCGTCGGTGGAATATCTTAGAAAATAATGCAGTAAACAATTTCTGAGGGTTTTGACAAAAGACTACTTGTTGATGGCGATTTTATTTGGTTAATGCCAATAAAGTGTTGGTAAAAAAATAACCTTCAGTCTAAAACCACAGAAACTGGGCACAAATCTGACATATTTTTATTGTCTTGAATGGATCAGTACGCATTTAAAAAACCTAATCAACTCTGCGTGCTGAAGATAAACATGACACCCAACTATGGTGCGAACTGACACTAACTATACTGCGAATCGAACAGTTTCATCAAGTGAATTGGGCTTCTGATTTGTATCTAGATGGCTACGTGCATTTAAATCTATTTGAATAGCATTCCCTAGGGGATTTACTAGACGCGTTTTGCGACAATTTAAATGGAGGATTTTTTTATTGAAAATTTATCGGATCTTCTGAAGCCTGAAATTACATAGAAGCCATCCAGTTATAAATAAAGTAGTGCGCATACACTGAAATGCCTATCGTTTTCTTTATATGATTAAAGGTGCGACATCTAAAATAGCTTAAATTATCAAAACATTGAATTTCAAATAAAAAGTCGACTCAAATTGATTAAATTAACCCAATGCGTAGAAAGTAAGTATAATGTCATAAAAGTTGCGAAATATTTTCAATCAACGTATTGCCTCGAAATAAAATAAACAACTCTCCTTACAATAGCTATTGGAGTACATAATTGATTTTACGAGTATATAACTCGTCTACAATACAATCGTGACAGAAATTACAATTATAGACGGTTTTCTTGGCAACAGTTTTGTGGAACTTCGGTTATTGTTCTCCTAACAACCCAAAAAGTCCGCTCTGTCGCTTATCACACTTTGACATTTGTCTTATGTCAAAGTGACAGTGTTATTACTTGAATTGGCTTCTAAGTTGATGAAACGGCTTTATATATTTGTTATTTTATAGTGTGCTATGTTATTATTTTCAAAATATATAACAATTTTTCTATGAAAGTCTTTGTTTTAAGGAAATATGAAAGCGATGGGCATTTCAGAGAACTTCATAAGCTTTATAACTAATTGTAATTGGGATATTATTAATGCATATTATTTATATTATTTTCATTTTCATACTTTCATTCAATTGTCTCCTAATGATGTACTGAATTATAAGTGCATATAATATTGCTTGTAAGTCAATGATTCATCTTTTGTTATTGATATACTGCTATATATCAAATCTTAGAAATTTTATTCAATCGTACAATTTTAGGTCACAATAATTTATCATTAATTTTACTTTTTTCATGATTAACATCAAATCATTATTTGAATAAACTAAATATATTTGAATCCGGTGATGGATGTTGTTTAACATTTTGTGCATGCATTTTTGACTAACTTTCTAATTGGTATCTTTAATTTGCAGATTTTTTTTAATGATAGGCTGTAGTCTTGGAAACTTTTGCCTTCTCTGTTAGTCGTAATTATTGCACGGTTACCAATTTCTAATGAGGTTTTATGTCTAGCAGCAGCCCCGCAGAATATAGACTTTTGATTGGTCTATGTAGTATTTGAGTTTAATATTAAGATGTCTGGTGATGCGCACAGTAAACAATTTGATATACGGGCTTTCTTTTTTCTTATACCTATTGGAGACCCATATTTTAAATTAGGAAAGAAAGGAGACAAAATAGGTTCGACTGTACGAGCGACCGACTCAGCCTGACGTGCAGTCGTCGTTAACTGAATTTCAGATCAGAAAAAGTGACGCCCATCAGATACCGTACAAAAGCTATCAGAAATTTCGGATAGTAAACGGGGTTCACATCAACTAGAACAGAGCGCGTTCCGGTGTGACCGCCAAGTTTTTCTAAACAGAAATTCGGAGAATGAGAGGTTGGGCGGCCGGACTTAAAGTCTATAATCTGCGGAGGTTCTACCATGGCATCTCGCAAAACCATTAGAAATATGGTGGCATGTACTCACTATTATACCTTATTATTATACTAATGTGTGTATGTCCGTCCAGGTGCGTTGAATGTGCCCGTCGGTGATGTGAGTGAGAGGAAGGCTCTGCGGGAAAAGCTCAAGTGTAAGAGTTTCCGGTGGTACTTGGAGAACATATACCCCGAGAGCCAGATGCCACTCGACTACTATTACTTGGGAGAGGTCAGTATGAGATTACTTCTATGGATATTGGATACCTAACGTAGGCTAGTATTTTTTATTTGTAATTAAAGACGTCACAAAAAATGACGCCGACAGCTTAAATTTTCTCGAAGATACGGTAATTTAAAAATCACATAAAATTGACATTCCGCTCCATACAAAACGACACCTAGTTATGACGTCACGTCTTTATAGTTTGTACACACCGGGGAGGACTCTTCTATATATTATTTAATATCTAATATTTAACTATGTTAAATATTGCGTTTATGATAGTGGCTTCATTACAAAAGTTGTTGTTAATTTCCTAATTAATAATTGTAGTATTACAAAAATCGACTAGATTTTAAACTTTGAAGGCTTGATACAAAAAAATATATAGAAGTTATTAACCTGAAATTTGGAAGTTACTTATTTTTTACCATTGTATCTTAATTCTAGTTTGTTGGCAAGAAATTGTATATCTTCATACAGGGTGGTACAAAAGTAAGTGATAATACTTTAGGGTTTGTATGTGTCCAACTGAGAAAGTAGCAGCGCTGAGAGTGAATTTATTTTTGCGATTTGTATGAGCAAACTCATGTAGCTGGGTCACTTGTCCATACAAATTACAATTTTTTACACTTACTTTTTTTTTTGCATGTCATGAAGCTCACACAGCTGTTGATAAAAAATTAAATTGTCTAATTTTGAGAGTATCTTCGCTTACCATGTATTACTAACTGTTAACTGCATACTCGTTTTCTAGTTGTAACAGAGCATCAAAAGTGATTTCACTGACGTACCCCCTATAAAATATACAAAGTGAAATAAAGCGCTGCAATAAAACTATTATACGGACTTTATCGATAGGCGATAAGTTCGTGAAACTAGTTCCATAACAACGCGTAATACTCGTTAACACAAAGAAGTCAATTAACTAAACCAGATTCTATCCAATCCGCAAAGCTAGTCGTTAAATTGCATTAGGATTTTGAGATTTAGTGCTGTATTTTAAAAGTTTTAAGGAATGTAACGTGTTAATTTATGAGCTTTGTTAAATTTGAAACAGACTGTGCCAGTTACAAATTAGATTGTATCAAGATTTATTGGATATATCCTAGCAATAGGGAAGATGCGTGTAAATAAAAATTTATTGAATTCCAATTTCTTATGATAGATGATGAACAGAATGAATTATTGCAAGATATACAGAATGACAAAAAAAATATTTGAATTCTATTAATCAATAAGTTAAATATTAGTTATTTAAGTTTTCTACCCATCTCTTTCAAAACCTAATTTGTATAAACTTTGTATGCAGCTTATAATAGACTTTGACGTCACAATCAATATCGGATGTCCCATTCTAACTGACTACTTTAAAGGCTTAAAAACTTTGATGTTTTCAATTTTATCAAAAAATTGATTGACTACATAATTTTTTTCAATTACAAATTTATAAAAAAATCAATCAATATCGTTACATTTATTTAAAGAAAGAAAAAAAAATCATGCATAATATTCCTTAATAGGGACCAACAATAGCGTGGAACGGCGTTATTTAGTATGCTATTTACTTATCATTATCAGTTACCGGACTGTAACAAATGTATGTCAACATTCCAGATCCGCAACGCCGAGACGTCCAACTGTCTGGACACACTCGGCGGTAAGGCCGGCCAGCCGCTCGGTATGGGATACTGCCACGGCATGGGTGGTAACCAGGTGAGGACGTGTTTTGTGATTTATCTATATATAGAATAAAACAGTAAAATTAGCGTGTCTGTACAATTAATATTTTTACAAACTAATCAATGTAAGGGCTTAGGAAGAGTGATAGAACACAAATTGACAAGAAAAAGTTGTATGTTTGTACGCGCTATTCTCCGGAACTACTAAACGGATTCGAAAAAATCCTTTTTTTTTTAATAGCTATTAAGTCTAGGCAACACATAGGATACTTTTTATCCCGGAAAAATGTATGGTATATGTATATATGGTTCTCGTGATATACAAATTTTCGCGCAACGAAGTTGCGGGCATCAACTAGTATATAACTAATATATTAAATGTAAAGGTGTCTGTCTTTGTGTTACCCCCTCACGATTCCGATTTTACTGCACTATTGAGACACTGACTTATAGAAAGGCCATCTATGCGTGGTTTTGTATCAGAAAAATGTACAGTTACCACGCGTTCAACGAATTATTACGAATCTAGTTTAAAATAATTAGGAATAACATTAACACTGGAGTGAAACTAATTAGCTAGCATGGTGAACAGTTTTTATGATCTATAATCGAAAAGTCTATCATGGTGTCATGGACAGTTTACTTTTATTCCGTTGTAAAAATACCAAAAGAAAGGGAAAAATAGCTATCATTTGTAGCTACTAATTTTATTGCTCCCGTGAGATGTCATTAAACTCCACGCAGGTAAATATTAATCATAAAATCTATATATTAATACGCGAACTTTGTACCCCTTTTGCGAAAGACGCGTAGACATAAAAGCATGGAATTTGTTCCTGTTACAGTTGATATGGATGAGGAGCGTGGAATACCAATATTATTTTAAAATATCCTTTAATTTTAAATATTTTTAATAAATAAAATGCTACGCACACTAGGATATGCACACTACAATATTTTGACTTGACACGATAATCATACACAAAATACTCTTTTGTTTATGGTTAAAGTCGGTGTTTTTTTAATAAAATGTCATGGCCTGGTATCGAGACCTTTATGCCAAATTGAAGTCTGTGATTGAATCGAGAATAGAATATATTTTATTTAGCTCCTCTACGCAATGTATTCAAATATTGAAATTTGAATTTCGACCACAGGGCCACCTCTAGTAATATTTAATCTCAAACCCAACACCTCACCTCCGATTTTTCAATTCCCAGGTGTTCGCGTACACGAAACGCAAGCAGATAATGTCGGACGACAACTGTTTGGACGCGGCCAACCCGCGCGGGCCGATCAAGCTCATACGGTGCCACGGCATGCACGGCAACCAGGAGTGGACGTATGATACTAAGGTGAGAGGGAACGAGAGACAGGGGGAGATATATACAGAACAGAATGAGAGAAAGAAAGAAAACCAGTGTTAAACAGCGCTTGCCCTATATTTCGTCAAGTTAGTGAGATTACCGAAAGCTTTCATAAAAAAAGACGGCAACTCACTTTCAACAGTACTAATGTTGTATGTAATTTATAATTTTCATTTAAACTCACACACTGGCCAAAAACAGTGCAAAGCTGTTTTACACGAGTTTTGAGTGAGGCCGTGGTGTTTCTCCGGTCGAGCCGGTCCCTTCCTGCCGAAGCATAGCTCTCCTACCGTCCGTATTGTATACTTGAGTCACAAAATATCTCAGTGTATACGCATTCACCCGGGTTCAAACTTAGCACCCTCTCAAATGCAAGCTACATGCCTATCCGCTCGAAAGTAGTAGCATTCTTCGATGTTTAAAGCAGACCATAGATCACAGAGAAAAAAAATGACATATATTTTTTTTATTGTGTGTTGTCTATGGTCTGTTCTATGCATGCGCGGAAACATTGTTTTTCGAAGAACGCTCCCATCATATAAATTTTTTCCAGACGCGCACGATAAAGCACACGAACACCGGCATGTGTCTGGACAAGCCGGCGGCGTCGGACGTGTGGAAGCCAGTGTTGCGAGCCTGCGACCACTCGCGCGGACAGCAGTGGCTCATGGCGCTGGACTTCAAGTGGCAGGCGCGCCGGCACAGCTAGTGACCGCCGCGGTGAGGACCGTACACAAATATCTTAAAGTAATATTCCGATATCGACTGCAAGCGTACGCAACACAAACATGGTATCATTTGTGCCGAAGCATGGCTCTCCCACGGCAATGAGCATCTGTATTATGTACTTGAAATC
>JAOTAV010058071.1:0-15172 GCA_026546445.1 Cyclargus thomasi
AAATCTTAAAAACTAGAGCTGCTGCACAAAAACCAGTGATATTTATGAAATGACCACACCAAAA
Source organism: Cyclargus thomasi (assembly GCA_026546445.1). NCBI lineage: Eukaryota > Metazoa > Arthropoda > Insecta > Lepidoptera > Lycaenidae > Cyclargus > Cyclargus thomasi. Next base: position 65 of record JAOTAV010058071.1, read on the forward strand.
TACATTAAACGTGGTAATAATTTTCTTGGAAAATTTTATGAAGTAGATATTTGTTGGGCAGTGTAATTGTTAACCGTCTTCCAAAAAGGAGGAGGTTGATAAATGTTTCTTTTTTGTGTTTGTCCGCCGATCATTCCGGTGTTGCATTTTTAACGATCCAGCGTATTACTAGCTCATACCAAGGAAACATTTTATTCTATTATATATCCATATAATAATAATAAAAATAATAATAATATCTATGGACGCTTCACACCACGTTAGTCTGGCCCCGTGGTAAGTACCCTAGGGACTTTTATTAAAGGTACCAGACAACGGAAGTATTTTTAATACTTTTATACTATACACATATAATTACATAGGATTTTTATTATAGGATTTTTATTATATGATACACATATTTAATACACATCCAAGATCCAGGAACATTGAAAAGCTCCGTCGGCGGGATTCGAGCTCGCGACCCCCGGCTTAAGCTACCAACGCGGTTACCAACTGAGCCACAGAGGTCGTCAAAGAAAATGTTTGCTCGCACCGGGCGTCTACGGTTCAACTGGATTTTCTTGGGATAGTCCTTACCTGATTGGTTTATTTTGTCCGAAACAACTTGTTTTTTGGTTTTTTTACCACGGTTTTTGCCTCTATTCTTTGTGTTTGCTTTCGGATCTTCTGAAAAAGAAAAGACATATATAATTTTGTATGCATCACTAACATTTACCTTGAGGTTACCTTTTCATGGTAATAGAACAGTAAAATGGGCGTGTCTGTACATTTAATATTTCTACAAAATAATCAATGCGGAAGGGATAAGGGACAGTAATAAAACACATATCAACAAAAAAGTTGTCTGTTTATCTGTCTTTACGCGCTAATCTCAGGAGCTACCGGACGGATTTGAATGTTTTTTTGTTCAATAGCTATTAGGTCTGGGCAATATATAAGATACTTTTTATCCCGGGAAAATGTGCGGTTTCCGCGTGACATACAAATTTTTGCGTAAATCAATAGAACTATAACATAAGATAGCAGCACTCTAACATGATACCTATTTTTATCAAAATCCAAAACGATGGAGTAATTTACCGACAAGCATCGGAATATACAAACTTCCACTACCTCCACCCAGCTGGTTCAATAATTATTATGAAGTCACGGACCCGACAGACCGGTTTAAGTTTGAGATACTAAACCATTTTCAGTCCCCTTGGCTTCCTTAGCCCTTCCATTAGTGGGCATAGTAGTCTTGATATGGATATGATTTGATCGGTGGCAGAAATTGACGGACGTTAATTTCTGCCAAATCAATTTGCTTGCCAAATCAATTGGGATGATAATAAATTTGCTTAAACTAATGCAAATAACAACTCTAACGTCGCTTGTTTTTATATTATGACGAATTTCAATTTTTTTTCCCTAATGAAACCCTATTTTTTGAAAATCAAAAAGTTTTGTACAAAAATCGATGTACATTTTTATATTACCTTGGCCTGAGTAAGCCTTATAGCCCTAGTATATTAGAAGATAAAATGAAAACTTAATTATTTTACTTTTTATTTATCCTACACAAACGAAGCAAACAAACTAAAGGTTGTAAAAAACGTTGTTTTATGCAAATTTTGTTGATTTTATATTTTTAATGCACATTTTTTTTATATTTATTTTAGCTTTACTGGTAATATTTATTTTATGATGTGACCAAAAATACGATATTTTCTTATTATTTCTAAAGGGATATTTTAACTATAATGCGCCTGACTTTTTGACAAGACATACTGTATATTTAGATAAATTTACTGTTGCTAAAAAAAAATATTAATGTGAATGTCTTTTATTTCTCATATACAATGACAAAACCAATAAGTCTTTTCGAGTCATTATAATGACAATAGAGAAGTAGGAGGTGTTTATAAGGCTTTTTTTAAATAGTTTTACTTGATTATGCACTGTTTTTTAATTTAATCACTTTATTAAGTTACTACATAATATAATACCCTTTATTAAGTAACTTCATAATACTAAACACGCAAAAAACGTAAAAACTAAAAACTAGTAATTTGACCGCTCTCGGTCTTTCTAGGAAGTTCAATATTCCGCTTTTCTAGCGTTTTACTGCAATTTTGAAAATTGCATCAATGGACGCTCCATTTATGCAATTTTCAAAATTGCAGTTTTCAATAATGCTAGTTATCTGCTTCTTCCACTTATGTTTTTAATTATCAAGCTGTATGAGCGACTTACCATTGTTCTCAGGTATTGGTGATTGTCCCTGTAATGGCACATAAATAAAATATGGCTTATAACGATTATTTCCTGTGTTCACAACCATAGTTTTGGTGTTGTAGTCGTAAATAATTTGTCTCACGTTCGATTTTTTCGCAGCTGAATCTGGAAACAAAAATAAATGACTATAAATAAGAAATATAAAAAAAACTTCGACACAAAGTAGTTGTTTTGTTTTCCTGCACTTTTTGTTGTTTTTCCAAAAAACTTAAGGGTTGTACTACCCTTAACACTTAGGGTTATGAAAAATAGATGTTAGCTGATTCTCAGACCTACTGAATATGCATGCAAAATTTGGTTAACATCGGTAAAGCCGTTTCGGAGGAGTACGAAGACAAACATTGTGACACGAGAATTTTATGTATTAGATTTTGCAAATATTCTATTGCCGCTCCCCACTTTAACGTCCACAGCTTCAAAACCGTTTCTTATCAAAGAAACCATTAATGCAAAAAAGTTATTGAAATTGCTTCATTCGTTCTGGAGCTATGGTGTCACAGATGAACACATACTGAAATACACTTCAAACTTATAGTCCCACTCTTTCTGTATCGGGGTTTAAAACGCTACATGAGGAGCGCAAAAACGCACCGAAATTATTAACCACAAAACCAGATATTGCCCGTAACTCGTTTCGCCAAAATTTGTTTATCGTACGGGAGCCGTAAATTTTTTCGCGATAAAAAGGATCCCTGTGTGTGATCCTCTGGGCCAAAATCACTATATGTTTCCATACAAATTTCGGAGAGTCCTCTCGATTACTCATGGTTCCCATCATCAGCCCACCACCAACACGGTGAATATGGGATCTATTCGGAACAATACCCTATACAACAAAGCAAAAATTTTGAAACTCAGTTCACAAACGCCGGAGCTATGGTTGAACATACATAAAAAAAAATATCCACAGCCGAACATATAACCTCCTCGTTTTTTGAAAGTCGGTTAAAAATGACTACATTTCAGGAGACAAAAAAAACTGATTATACTTTTTTTTCTTAGTAATTGTACAATTTACTTATTACAATTTGCTTTTGTTGGGCATGTCAACAATTTACTTATCAAATAACCTTATATCTAGTTTTGTACAATTACTAAGAAAAAAATTAATCATTTTTTTTATCCAATGAAATGTAGCATTCTATGTTCATATCATTAATTCTATTTCTCATTTCATATTCGTTAGCTGACACGTATTCCTGATTAACTTAAAAACGATGCGTTTTCTGGAATACGTCATCAAAATGACTAAATAGCCAAAAAGTGACATACGTGATGTTAGAACTTCAACGACGTGCTGTTGGTAATGAAACAAAGTGTTAATTATTTTGAATGGTCCGTATAATTCATATAGAATAAAATCACAATGCATTAGTTTCCGTCCATACAGGGCGATTTCAACTCTGAGATAATCTTTATTATGACATAAGATTTACATTCACAAAGGCAAAATAACCCTGAATGCACTACAAATGTAACATTATATTACAGTAACATCAAAATACAGAGTATTATCAGAATTGGTGAATTTTTACATTATATTAGTTGTAAATAGATATTAGAGATATAAGATTATATTATCATTCGTAACAATCTAAAACGATTTAGGTTTTGGTCTCATTTTACTAGGTTATATTTTAAATAGGTCTAAAATATCAGCTATTTTGATTATTTTATAGTTGTACCAGGTTTTACATAAAAAGTTTTTTAAGAGTTTCCAATGACTTGGTCGGTCAAAACTCATAATATCCTTCAGTATGATTAAAATATTCAGCCCCGTTAAATTATTCAAAGATTTGTCATGCGACTTACAATATTCCTGACAAAGAAGACTTTGTGTAGTAAATTACTATGTCAATGCTGTCGTTATGTGAGGGATAGAATTTTGTGACTAGCCACGTAGATCGGAACCTTATTAAATGCACAGCTTAATTTTTTTACTATTGTTTTACTATGGTAACGAAAGGGTGAATCAATTTTTTTTTCTCCCAGACAAATCTTTAAATAAACAGTCAGTCAGCATATTTTTCATTAATAAAATAAGTTTATTCGATAGCCAATGAAATATGTTAAACAATAATTTACTAAGGAAGTACTAAATCAAAACATTTCTGAATAAAGTCGGTGGTCCAGGGGACAAAACCATATTTCAGAACAAATTCTGAGACATTTTTTTGTCCCCGGGCAACTGCTATTAAACATATTATAAGAACAGTATTTTTGTCCCCGGGCAACTGCTATTAAACATATTATAAGAACAGTATTTTTTCTGAAATCCTCAGTCTATGTATTAAAGATAATGTGTATATGATCAGATTGAAATTAAGTATTAATTATTTGTAAATATTACGGTTTAACTCGGAAAGGCAGAAGTTGCGGTAGGTGCAAAAAAAAGTTGATTCACCTTAATACATATTATTTTCTTTACCAATCAACAATATTCGTGTGTACACACTAAGTGAATAATACACACATATGCAATGTGATGTTGTTATTTTGTGTAAAACATTAAAAAGGGGCTTGTTTTAAAATATGCCTCACTCAATATGTAATGTGCGTTCACCCAATGTAGGCAATAGCGGTCAATAACCCTCTGTCAAAGAATATAATTCATTTCTTTACAAACCGCGATTGACAACAAACTGTTGTGTTGTCAGTCGCTACTTGTATAGAAATGTCAAATTTTTCTCAGAAGGGAATGACTGCTACCGCCTAGATCGGGCGAATGCACTATAGCTTTTATATGTCTGTAAGCGCGAATGACGTAGAAGGATCAAGCATTTAAATATGAAACATTTTAAAATTTCATAAATATCCATAGTCGCCAATTTGGTGTACCTTTACAAAACGGGTACCATGTTAAGTTATTAAAAAGACAGAAAAAAAAATGTTTCTAAAAATATCTTTGATATTATTCTGATACTGATAGTCGGAATGTGAAACAGTAAAATTCAGTAAAGAATATAAAATATAAATATTAAAGGGCGTTCATCAACACTAAAATATTGTACTATATCCTATAGGCCCTAAAACTTTAAAATTTGATAAATACACTGAAACTTTTAAAAATCTATTTGGATTTATATAATTATTAGTTTGGAGGATTTATATGTTACAATATAATAATTAGGAATGCCATTATTTATCAGTAGGAAAGGTTTTGTCTAATACCTATATCTGCTATATATATTTAGCTGATTTAAATAGATGAAGTTTTAGCAAACCAAAATTATTTCATTCATAGACCTACTTGTAAACACCATTTTGGTACAACAAGGTATTTAAAACTTTAGACGTTATTTTTTTCGGTCGCCAGATTTTTTTTAATGAGCATTGAAGAAATTAGATCTTCATTAGTCATTATTATATTTTATACGTGTCAGTTGACCGGTCTATATAAAAAATTCAAATTAACCGTCATCCTGTGACATTGTGGGTAGATGGATTTTTATAAATTAGCTGAGCTATTATATATCTATGGACATTTTTCATTTCGTAAGATAGTAAAAAGAGCTACAAGCATTGCGTTGCCTTTTATTTTTAAATAGTTAATTTTAATTTAGTAACATTATTATAACAGAAATGGTCCATACACACAAACCTGTCATCTCTACTTGTCACAATGAGAAAATCTATTTTGAACGTAATATTACACCTGTTAACCATAATAATATCTAGTTCAAAACATGTCCGACTATAGGTAACTAAAACATTACGTTATTTGAGATTATATATTCTTACTATTATAATATATTAAATATTTACAAAACATACATTTGTGATATTTGGCTTCATCTTAAACACTAGAAATTAGAACTGCATGAAATGTTTCCATCGGTATATAACTACGTATTTACAGTAAATATAATTATTATGATTTTATTTTCTCCTCGATATTAAGTTTTATGTACTTTATAATCAATGTTACTTAACAATGTTATATTTTATTACAACTTTTATAACACATACATCAAAATGTTAATATGTATCAGATAATTTAGATGTAATACCTACTATATTTTCTCTGCTATGAATAAATAAGTCTCTTTCTTATCTCTAGGAGCAAGAGAAAACACTGATGTAAACCCTGTTACAACTTGTTCTCACTCTAATATAATAGAATATGATATTATTAAAATATACAAATATTTACGTTTAAATATGAATATGTCATAAGGTTTCTAATTAATTCGCAAACCAGTCAGGAAACATTTCATACAGATTTATAAATATTTTTTTTGTGATGATTCGAAATTCAAAAACTGCGCATCTAATATTTACATTCAGACTTTTACTAAATAACATTTCTTCGAATACAATACAAATGCGTACTAATTTTGATCATTAATACTATTTAATATAATCCTGAACACAGGGCAGGTACGGACAACGTAGGTAATATCGAGTAATATATATTATGACTAGTGATATGTAATGATAACTTTATATATATGGTAATATTCATTCACTAAATCGACTAATTTGAGATTACAAATGATTATTGAATGTGATGAGTTAATACTTATAATATTTACAAAATGCACCATACAGGGGGCTAACATCACAATTTTGTATAAAAATATTCTAACCTAAAAAAAAAAACTAAACATTAAATAGGCTTACAGTCAGGCTTTTTGGTAGGTCCCGTGCGGGAGAACATAATGCACAAAACAACGGAGGTAGGTACTGCACTTAAGTCATTTTGACATAAAAACATCGCCAAGGTATAGGATACTATAACATTGGCCTTGTTCGCTAGCGTTTTTGCGTGGGTGTATGCGCGCGCAAAATCTCTTATACGCATGCGCTGTCATGACAACGCCACAAAAAATTGTAGTCTACGCAATATAAATTTCACAGCGCACGCGTCAAAATACGCTACCGATCACGGCCATTGATTCGTAGACAGGTAACCAGCGCTACATGTTCTGGTGACGACATATCTCGATCAAATAAAGGCCTTCAAATTCAAATCTGCCTTTAAAGCAATCTCTCGATCAATCAACCGGGCGTTGCATTATTCAATTATTGCGTTAATTGTAATTTATGTCTAAAGTAATATCAACTAGAGAATTTAAAATTGCTTCTCTGTCATATTCTACGAATAAGTGGACAATCGACCTCAAACTGGAACACCTTAACCTATAGTGCAGTCACGAGCACTTCCTATGTACAAACGCACCAAATAAAAAAAAAAAAGTTAACACAATCTGATGCATAATCAGTTCTAATCACGGTATACGTGAATTAACTCCTCGTGTATCATTCAACAATAAGACGTTACATTCAAAATATCTCTTTACGATGAGCTGTGAAACCATTGGCCTCAAATAAGGCCACTTCTTGGCCTAGCTAATACTTAGGTATAGACCTAAGTGGAATGTTTCGATCATACATTGGACTCTGGTCCTTCGGTGTTGTGTTTGAAGGAGGCGCGGATTCGAGCCAGGTATAGTGCGCATATGTGGCCGTAACACTTGTTGTACCAGTCAGGAGTGCGGCCCCTGGAATAAGAAAATATTTACCTATAAGATATGACTAAAAGAAAAATAATCAACTCCAGTCCATAAAGGCTGATTCACACTTGATTTAATTAAGTTGAGAGTTAACTTGCGCGATCGGCGAGTTTAGTTTTTTTTGACGTTTAACAGTTTTACGAATTAAGTTGTAAGTTGTTAATTAAGTTGGCTTAAATAGAACCCGATCCTATTTTTTTTGACGAGTTAAGTGCAAAATTAGCCTCCCTCTTGCGTTTTCCGCACCCCGCCAACTGATCTCACCATCGTGTAGATGTTTGAGTTTAGTACTATAAGGCAGTGATTGAGCAATTTATGGAGACTTATCTTGTTATCGAACAAGCAACTTATAATTACTTAACTCGTCTACGTTTAAACGTCACTTAATACTTACTACTTAATTTTTAACTGACCGTTTTGTTAACTCGCTAGTATACTTAATTATATGTAAATGGGGCCTAAAAGACATTTCCGTAGATTTTTAAGAGTCTTTGTCGGTTACACTTTTAACTAATAGTTGTTTACGTACTCGATTTATTATAATTGAAAATGATTTATAGCGGTATAAATATTTACCGGTAAATATGATCCAAGAGATTTTTCGGCCAACCTAGACGGTAACTGTCAAAAAATGTCATTTCTATACAAACCGCGATTAGCAACAAAGTGTTTTGTCACTTTGTTGTTAATGGCAGTTTATATAGAAACATTTAAAGTTTTTTTGACAGAGATACTTTGTATAAAAATCACCGTTACCGCCCATACTGGGCAAAATCACTATAGTAATTAAAGACTAAAGTGGAAGAAGCGGGTAACTAACATTTTTAAAAACTGTCTGATTTATATATGCGTAAATGGACACTTTTAGACCAAAAAAAAATTTTTGAAATTCAAATAATGTGGATTCGATGTAGAGCCAGATAAACAAGCTAGATGATAAAATCGCTAAATTACAAGATTTATCAAAATTTTAAGGGCAAAAATGAGTATTTATTTAAAATTTGTAAAATATTAGTTATCCGCTTCCTCCACTTATGTCTTCAATTATAAACAACTCACATAGTGTCCACTCTCGCTAGATGAACCAGACGACTGCGACCCTTCCCCGCGGGTTGAGCGAGATACCGCGACGCCAACACCACGCCTCGCGCACCATCAGTCGGGGCCGCTGCGTGCGCGACCGACGTCTCCGCCACTGCGCACCATCCGCCGCCCCCAGCACCACCTTGCTGCCACGACCTGGGTGTCAGAAGGGGGATATAGTTGATGATAATCCATTAAACGACCTGAGTGTCTAGAAGAGTCGATGATAACCTGGAAAACGACGTAAGTATCTTGGTGATAAGTTTGCTAATGAATAAGTTTATTTGAGAGTTTTTACAACGAAACTTTTAACGTTGAGCTTTATTACGTATATTACGAGCTTTAATACGCTTTACTGCAAGTAATTGAAAATACCACTTTGAAGTACCATATTGTCGTTTCTCTTCCGGGTAGACAGTTAACCAAACATTGTTTACCTCAAAACGCAGTAATCTCGCTGCGGTAGGTTGAAGCTGGATGACGTTATGTACTGGAACACCTCGGCCGTCGGTCCGAGCTTCTCAGCCACGCGCCATTTTACCAGCGAGTCGTCCCAAATGTGCCGCTCTCGGAGTATCCTGAAAATGTATTCAAATACAGAAATAACTAAGACACTTTAAAATATTTGCAGCGACAGAACATGGAAAGATTTTGATTTTTCATGCAAGCTTATGTTTATAGACTATAGCACGGGGAGTGTTCAGAGGAATTGTTCGGAATCATTCCATCTACAATCTTTTCGTCATCGTTCTACGCGAAAAATTTACCACCCACATCATCTTGTAGCAGTCTTCTACCGTGCGCTTTTTGCGTAACTTTCTGCCTTGCACAGTAAAACTCTGGGATTTACTATCACCAGCAGTATTTCCGGACCGATACGACCTTAAAACTGGGTGTCCATCAGGTAATACGTTTGCTCGTTTGTTCCCTTATTTTATATAAAAAAGGTGGGTATGAAGATACTCTTTCTGATCGTCGATTCAGAAGCCTACCATCTACGTAATGCATTACTCCCAGTATGGGGAGAACTATTCGGTGAATTCAGATAGATAGATTGAAAATTCTTTATTCGTACACAACTTAAAAACTAAACTAAAACACAATAAAGGATCTGTACAAATTGGCGGTCTTCCAGCTAAAAGCGGTTTCTCCCAGACAACCAGAAATTTACCTCTGCATGACCTCCTGCGGCGGCGCCTCAACGTCAGTGGTGGCTCGCCACAACCGCAATGGATGACCGTCGCCGACTTTCTTGCAACATAATTCTACGTGTGGCGCGGCTCCCGACACCGACATCCAACCTCGAGTTCTGAAAAATCGCCCGTAAACTATCAATTTACTGAATTTTGGTGACGCACTTTAACAGACAATAAGTTTCAATAAATAGACATATAATCTCTAGTTGTTAGTTGTTGTTGATATTGAAATTGGGAACAAAAACAAGATGTTATCAATTTAACTGTGTGAAAAGTTATAGCCTATACACGTAACAAACAATAATTTCTTATTATCTAGAACCTAAATAATCATTCTAATAATATAGTACTCAATTAAACAAATTTTGACCTCGTTTAAATTGAATACCACCAGGAACTACACTAAGATATCCTACTGCTAAGAATCTATTGGGAACAGTGCCCACGTCACACATCTACAGATGACTGTGGAATGAAATCTAAATTTAAATCCGTTCTTCACAACCCTAAAACCCAATGCTGACAAGGTGGCAGACCTTTGTTATGCAAACGCTTGATGGATATGCAAATTTAAAACTTGGTGAAGAAGACGTACAGAATATTTAGGCCGTTTTGACTACTTTGCCCCCTTAATTTTGTGAAGAACTGATCGAACGGAAAACACAGAAATGCGAGGAGGATGAATGATAAGTCTAACACCTGTCTCACCTCTTTCCTGATCTGCCACAGACTCTATAAAAGCATGAAACATTAGAGAGCTATAGATAGACATCGGACATATTGGATCTACTCATGTATAACGCTGCAACATTACGGAAAACTTACTTTTCTTTGGCTTCTTTTAGTAGCGCTTTGATGCAGGCTTGTTGGAAACCTTTCCAATCCTGGTTAAAGTCAGCACCGAGTTCCTCGAGCGCCACCTTTGGAAATTAAAATTTTATTATAATCCTTTGTCTCCCGTAAAATGTTATTAACAGGGCAACACAATTTGGAGCGATACAAGGTGATGGCCCCTTAGTTTGGTTTGTCATTTAGCTCGTTCTAACTTCTAATACCATCGTAGGCCAATCTGGCTTGTATGTGTCAAGTTCATCATAAACTGCTAGATGATGCCCACAACATTTCCATCCTGGGATTAAAACCTATCCACAACATCGGTTTAGCTGTTGGGGCATCAAGAGGTAACGGACAGACTGACTGTCACTTTCGCATTTATAATATGTATTAGTGTGGATAAGTCTCTTACCGGCACGCTCTCCTCGAAGTAGTTGAACTTGCATCTCGCGAGCATGTCGGCGGGAGCGAGGAACAACGCCGCGTGTTGCTGCAGCAGTAACAACAGACACGCGTGCGCCGCACGAGACTCGCTCACTTGACGCTGTTCAGCCACGCTCTCGATAATTAACCTGGAAAAATACCAATATTAGATAAAAAAAGTAATTTTTTTATGTAAATGTATCGTATTTTGCACTATTGGCAAAGTGGAAATAATCTTTTTTATATGTTTGTTACGAATAAACTCAAAAAGTACAGATCAGATTTCAAAAATTCTTTCACCGCTAGATTGCTTTACATTATCACAGTGACATAGGCTATTATAATAGCTAGAAAATCGGCCAAATGCGACTTAGACTCACGTAAAAAGGGCTTCGTATACAGGAAGGGTATTAGTTGATTATGAATATGACTTTTTATCTCAATTAAATGCTCCCGTGGGATGAATTATTTCCACGCGGGCAAAACCGCGGGAAAACAATAGTAACTTAATAAAACAAATAAGAATAAAAAGAAAAAAGCTATGTCACCGATAACACAGACAGGTCGACAAATTCTTAACATCCCATTTTTTGGCTGGCCAGTGTAAAACAAATCTCAGACATGGCGATTAACAAGACGTTATTTAGTCTACCTATTGGAGTGTCCCTCTTTGGTACTGCCTGTATGTGGAGGCACGTGATGCAGCCTCAGCAGAGTTGGCGCGAAACAGACCGCCAAGTTAGACGCCGTCATCTGATTGACTGCCGAATGCTCTGCCACCTGAAAAACAGACAGAGCTTTTCTCAAAACAATTCTATGATGCCACGGCTTTGGCCATTAGTTGATCAATTGACCCAGAAGAGGAAAATATTTCTAAATTTTAAAATTAGATTTTTTAAAAGTAGATTGACTCACCTCCGCCAAAAATATGAGCAAAGACTGTAACGCCTCTAAATGCTCTTCTGGTAGCAGCAGAAGTGCACACTGGACAGCATCAGGCCTCAACGGTTCTGGGACATCTGTAATTAAAAAAATTGTTAAGTCCAAACAACTCACTGGATAAGACATGTTGCATAAAGATTCTCGTGTATCCTCGAAGACGAGCGAGCATTTTTTGTGATTTTCAAGCATTTATGCGCTTTAATATCTTCTTCGCTGCACTGGCGCTAATAACAAAGTTCGAGAAACTTACGCTGAAAAATGGCGATGAACGTCTCACTAAGTTTGTTAGTGAGTAGCGCGTCAGGGAGTTCCCTGAAGTATTGCTTCACGACGTCAGCGACGTCATGCGCCTGCGCACCCTCGAAGTTCAGGCTGGACTGCGCTGGGTCTATGGTGTTCATGTTCTCCGCCGCAAACGCCGCGTTCACAGCCCCTGCAGCTTCCACCATGGACCGGAGTTTCGCTATCCGGGACTTCACGCCTGCCTTTCTAAAGATGCCCATCTGTAATGGGTGAGTAATTGTTCCATGAGTGTTATAAGAAAATAAAGTAATGATACCAAACTTGGATGGTACTAAACAAAGTAACATCGAAAAATTTATACAGAGACAGTAAGTCGGCTGGGTTTGACAAAACGCGACCAAGTTACTTAGATCCGCAAACTGGCTCTGAATGAACTTTCGTGATACCACATACATATTATATAATTTATTTAGCAACAAGACTTAAGGAGACATATATTTTTACATAACCACAGGAGGTTACCTGATCCAAGGCATTATTCTTCAACCAATTCAGTGCACATTGAATCGGTTTCGGCAACGAATGTCCAGTCCTTTGAAGAGAAACCGTCAGGGGAACCCCAAAAACCGTTTTATCTGGAAATATTTTGATTTTATTGGAGATAATTCTACGAATCGGTAAGTCGTTCAAAGTTCACGAAGTATTTAAGTCAGTAGCCAAGAGCGTTTTCGTTGTAATGAAATGGCGATTCTTGGAAAAACTTAAAAGACGAAGTGTCGAATCAATTTAAACGAACCCTTGACATAAAGTTGCTTCTAATCTATGAATAAACCTATAAAGATACTTTAGTCTTAACTACGGTTTCTGTAAAACAATAATTGAATTGTAAATTAAGCAATCCGTACTAATAATTTGAAGATGAAGAGTTTGCTTGTTTGAGCGCGCTAATCTCAGGAACTACTGGCCGGAATTGAAAAATTATTTTTGTGTTGGATAATCCATTTATCGAGGAACAGGTTATATAACAACATACGACCAATAGAAGCCGAGCAGTAATCAGAAAATATTGTAAAAAAACGGGATAGTTTATAATGTATCACGCGCTACGTCCGCGTGATACTCGTCGCGGGCAACAGTTAGAAAATAACATATAAGCTAGTTATATTATGAATTAGCTAAGATTTCTCTGGAAACCTACCTTTATAATCTGGCGTTTTGATCTTCCTAATTAATTTAGGTAGCTCCCAATTCCATCCGGACTTGTGTGATGGGCAGTACCTTTCCATACATGCTGTCAGTCGAAGCAACGCCAACTTCCTCAGGATATGAAGTTGCCCACACGATAGTGACGACATTGGACGCGATACTGAAAAAAAGTGTACGGTTAAATCCTACATACACTTTCCCAACAGTCAACGTGTTAACTATAAAGACAGCCGAGAAGATAGTAAGAATAGAAACAGCATTTTAAAGTCAATGAAAGTGAAAAAGAAATGCCTCTACGCTTTGAATGGTGTTTTTACATGCCTTCGAAATGGCTTCTGCGCAAAAAAGGTCATTGTATAATAGCTTGGTTGGCATTACAATGTTTTATACGAAAATTGTAATAACGGATCACTTGATAATGGTATCCAAAAAACAAATGATTTAAGAAAACAATATAAAAGGAACGTGCTCAGAAATATGTCAGAAACAGAGATTTCCGTGTACTCACAATACGCCTCGGGGTTTTTCTGATTGGGCAGCGGCTGGAGCGTATTATTCGCTTTCGGACCCCCATTCAGATTGTTCGTTCGAAACGAGTACCACCTCTGTATGTTGTTCCTGAAAAAGATATTGGATCGTTATTTCTTTGTTTAAAGTTATCACGTTGATTATTGGTTGATATTAAAATTTTGTAGCAAGGTTTTATGTTTTTTTGTTTTACAACAAAAATTATGCAACTAGAAAAAATTTAATGAGTTGATTTATTTTAAGTGTATGCCACCCTATTTCTGCCGCCCCATCTACTTACGAAATTCGCTCTCTTTCTAGGAGGCTAATAAGACACTCATAGGCCATGCCTCATAACGTCTATGAAAAAACTTGTCCTGGTTCTTCCGCGCTACTCGAAATATGAATTATTACTGATGTGAGTTCAAAGCGTAAGTCACAAAGATAAATTGTTAAATAATAACTTACTTTTTACTTTTTAAATCTAGACTGTCGTCATCATCATCTTGATCACCGTCGTGCGACCTCGACCCAGCAGAGTTTTGACTGCTGTCAAGTTCTGAACTTCTTGATGCTGATTTGTCACGCTTAAGACTTCTATCACGAAACCTAGAAAACACATTAGCTTAAAATTTTGTCTAAAGTTTAATTAAAAAATTTTTTTGCCTATCGACTAGCAAAATGAGCATTACGTTTATCGAGTATTGGTTAATTCGTTTTTTTTTATTTATTCATTAAGCGACCGAAGAGAGCGACCAAAGTTTAATGTACCCGTGCAGCTGATCATTTGTTCTTATTATAGACTAGCTTTTGCCCGCGACTTCGTACGCAGACAGGACGATTTTGACGAAGTTTTCTGTCGGCATTCAAGGGGATGT
>JAOTAV010058082.1:0-15172 GCA_026546445.1 Cyclargus thomasi
TCAAAGTCAAAACCAAAACGTAATGTTATACTTTCTGATGACGAAGATGATACAGAGGAGGATAGACCAGTCAACACAGCATTAGATGAAACAATAGAATTGGAACCTCTGACGGGGGAAAACAGTCATAAATTAGAAGAATATTATGAAAAAAAAGGCAAAGGTCGAGGAAAGAAAAGCAATAAAGAGAATGTAGATGCAAACAAACAAAGTAACAAAAGGGACTTGGATGATGTCGAGGAGACCCAAGTTAATAAGAAACGGAAAGTTGCATGATTTGTTACGAGTATTATCATACTAAAACCTATGTGGAAAAATTTCCAAAAGTCTATACCAGTCTTTTGGAAATTTTTCCACATGATTACATTTCGGTTAGAAATAGTCAGCTTACATTATTCTGCTGGATAACTACTGAAATGCACTGGAATGCAATTACAGCTATGGGTATGTTATAATAGTTGTGTTTATTTGAAGTTTTAATTATGCAAATCCTTACATTGCACACGCCAATTTTACTTTCACCCCTAATTTTACTGAATTGTTACAATAATAAATTGTATATATTTCTAATATCTCAAAATAATCTAAAGGACATAATAAGGATGGTCATTGCCGTAGGACGGCTCGACCGGAGTGATGCCATGGCCTGAAAGAAAACTGGCGTGTAACGGCGTTTCGTTCAGTGAGTGAGTTTACCAACTTCTCTAATCCCCTATTCCCTCATAAAGGCCGGCAACGCACTTGCGACTCTGTTGCAAGTGTCCATGGGCGGCGGCATTTGCTTTCCATCAGGTATCCTGTCTGCTCACATGCCCTAACTTCATAAAAAAAACACTTTGCTCTTACATATTGTCATGATTTTGGCATGCGCAATAAATGCGTGTTAAAAATTTCAAATAAACATAACAAACTAGTATGAATTCGCGGATTTGAATACTTTAGACTGGCTATTACTATTAAAAAGCATTGAAGACATTACGGAGATTGTTATGTACTCACTATGAAATTGAGTTGTTTTTTAAAAAGATAAATTTTTACTCAAACAGTGCATGAATTATTACCGATGGTTGTTCATTATTTAGGTTAAGTCGGAACCGAACTCCACGCGAATGCGTTCCGCACTTAAAGCACTAAATAAACTATCGGACGTGGCCTATAGGCATGTATTTATGTTTGGAGCTCAGCGCATTAGATTAGGTTCGGACATTGGTGTACATAAGGGGGGTGTCTGGGGGTCCGGACCCCCCCATTACCATCTGTCTTACTTGCCCAATCGATAATCAATAATATACCGCACAATTTTTTTTTATGATATTCAATCAATTTAAAAATTATTTTTAATTAATTGAATATCACATTTCCTAAACACGCACGTTTAAAGTCTGGCAACGAGTCTTCAACTTTTCTGATGTTGCGAGTGTCTATGGGCGACGGTACTTGTATTATAAAAAGAAAAACGTTACCTATTTGCTGCGGCACCCTTCATGGCGAGGTCAACTCGCACTTGGCCCTTTGTCTACGTTAGGGTACTCTTCCTTATCAAAGCTATATATATGCCGATGGCGTGGGTACGCGGAGCGTTCGGCGTCCGAACGCTCAAAGTCAGCCCAGACTTGCGTCCGATAGTTTGTTCTCAGCTTCAGACATGCTGTTTCTAAGACCATCAGTTGACTAAAGTTGACAAAATCATACAATATGGCATCTTATGGCATATGCTAAGCTTCATACCTCATTAAGTCTTAATTAAATATTTATAAGTTATTGTAAAGTAATAAGATTCTGTTAATTTACTTAATAAAAAAGATTACATGATTTTCTATTTCTTTTCACAACTTAGAAAGCAAGCTTAATCATTTGTTTAGCTTATTGGAAAATCCATCGTGTATAGGAGCTTAAAATAATATTATCTATTCTCAATTCACACAGACTTCAATTTCGCATAAAGGCCTCGTTACCAGCCCATAAAATTTTATTAAAAAAAACACAGGCATAACAACAGAGTATTTCGTGTGTGATTATCCTATCTCAAAATGTTGTAGTGTGCATAGCGTTTTATCGATTAAAAATATGCAATATTATAACATATTTAAAATAATATTGTTATTCCACGCTCCTCTTCCGTATCAACTATAACTGACACAAATTTCATGCTTTTACATCTACGCATCTTTCGTAAAAAGGGGTACAAAGTTTTCCGCTACATCTTGAACAGTCCGATGCAGGCAACATTTGTTGTCTAAATCGCTTGCCCGAATGAACATAATAATTAAATATATTTTTAATTAAATTTAGGTGTATTCGGATGAAATAAAAAAAAGCAGATGATGTATCCATACTTTATTGTTCAATACACAATACAAAAGAACTACAGGTATATTGCTCTAGTTAACATTATCGTAATTCATAAAAAACTTGAAAAACCGACAAATGTTTTGTACACATAAATTCCGACATAATGTAATAGTGGGCACTATCAGAGAATTTATCTGCTAATATAAATCAATTTCTGATATAGTAGGTATAATGTCGACAAGGGTACTATTTGAAAAGTTTCAAAAAATATTTTTTTCAAAAGGACGCCTTTTTTAAAACTAAGTGTGCATAAGAATAAAGCGCACTAAATATCGATGTCTATCCTAAGTGCCTTTACACACGCATATGGCGGCATCGTCGCCGTGCCGTATTAAATGAGTTATGTATGAGCAACAATTCGCGCTTTCACAAGGCACGGCGACCGTCCCGCGACCGTACTTACCCACTTTAACATATTAATCAAGGTCAAGGGACAACAAAAGTGATGATACTTAAGGCGGTGTATGTGTTCCTTATATAAAGTTTACTGTGAAAGTAGTGGCGCTAAAAGTGAACAAAAATTTTTGTAATTTGTATGGGGAAACTCTTGTCGTTGGCGCATTTGCATACACATCGCAAAAATTTTATTGCTTTCGGCGCCGCTTTTTCTACAGTGAGCTCTATTTAAGGGACAGATACAAACCCTAAAGTATTATTACTTTGTTACACACTGTATACGGCGTCCGTCTTAGTAATATGCGTGGATATGTATAACCGCTTTCACATGAGCTTGGGCGCAACGCGACTGGGACGGTGGGCATGTGAAAAGGCAAAACATGTTCGGTCACACAGGACGTATACATACGTATAGCACATAAATAATTGTAATCAAAGTGTCATTAAACAAGTCATAAAATTTGCCGGAGTTAGGCTCTAAGAGGTTCACTAATGAATATTCGTTATTAGAGGTTAAAGCGTCTTTTGAAAAAAAAAACCTACGCTTTTTTGTCTAATTTCCTCGTCACATAAGTTTACATGTACAAAAACATTTGCATTGTATACTATTTTAAAACTACGTTAATACTTGCCTGCTGCCTACTCTTCACATAAATGTAAACCGTTGAAATAAAACCCACATATCAGTGTAAAATCATGAAAAAGTTTTTCACATTATCCGATCCGATATCGTCATGTGTCAGGAGTCGAACCGATATCGGAGGAAATTTAATGTATGAATTAAGTATCTATCACACTGTCCAGTCCGGGATAGGTCAATTCTACATGGTGTCTGCTATCGGCGTCCGACACCGATATCGGATCTGAGAGTGTGAAAACGATCATAATTTTATTGTTATTTTAAAAGCACATTAAACTTTGAAGTGCGAGTATACTGTGAAGGGACGTGCCAGGGCGCATCGCATTTTTCGTAAAAAAATTACGACATATTACTAGCGCGCTTTTCGCATGAAAAGGTGCAAACGGCACTCCAATTCAACGAAGCTTATACGTGAGTTTTATCTCAACAGATAAATAGTATTTCATTGACTATAGAATGAGACGTTACTGAGGACCACGGTTCATATTATGATCTGGCGCACGTCTCTCGAGCAGCACATTGAAATCTTTGGACTCTATCAAACGTCGCCGCCCTACACTAACGTCACATCACCTTAGTTAAGGTAGGACACAGCATTCCGATTCGTTAGTTTGAGTCTCAAAAAGTTTCGTAGTACGGCCCCTGAACACGCGACGCATAAGAGCTAGAGGACTTCGTTATTATTACACATAAACAGCGCACAACTCGAAAGCCCGTATTATTAGTCAGCGCTTAAAACTTAAGAACGTAATCAAAAAAATTTGAGATGCTGTTTTGATTAATAAAGAGATTTTTATTAATGAAAACAGCATTTTTCAAGCCGGCCGGTTTTTCAAGCAAGGACAGTAAGGGAGTTCTCTTTTGAACAGTCTTGGCTGGCTGACACTGGTTTGCAACGAGTTTAGTTTTTAGTGTTTAGTGCAAGTGTCAAGTATTAAGTGATAACTACATGTGGACGGTCACTGTCAAGTGCGAGTATCGTATAAACCACTTACTAATCACTCAACACTTGAAACTTGCACTTCACACTCGCACTAAACACTAATCAAAATGTACACGGGGACCTAGATTATTAGCTTACAAATGGAGTTAGTTTTAAATGGACCTTCCCGAAACCAAAAATACTAGCTTGACAGAGCTTGCTGATTAGTATCAGCGAGCTGTCAAGCTAGTATGCGGCAGTCAAGTTAGTGGTTGCTATACTGGCTCGAAAAACTGGTCTCGTGTATACAGGGCATCGAGAAAACAATAATAGCAGGGCGCAACGAATGCCCTCGATTTAATTTCGATATCTCACTCATCTCACTCGTATCACTCTATAATCAACACATGGCGTAGCCGCATTCATGTGATCGTTATATAAATTCTTAATAATAATAATATAATCTTACGATGTAGGTACCGCTACAAAATTTTGGCTGCCTCACGCTTAGATCGACCCGCAATTTTTCATAACACTGTTCATACACGGATGGCGTTGTAGCACATAATAAGCGCCTTATAGAAGCGTTATTTAAATTTTGTGAAAAAAATAATAATTTGACTGACGAGAAAAAACTCGTTAAAAACATTTATGAAATACTGATACAGGCGGTAAGCTAATAAATCAAAATCTTTTTAATCAGAAAATTTAAAAAAATATTATTTCTGAACGTTGTATTTACGGTGCCTACCACCGGTTCGGGAACTAACCCAAAAAAAAAAAACTTGAGTTACTGTAGAAAACAATGCACTACTTTATAAAAAACAGTATTCTCGAGCATTCCGTCCGAACGTGTGTCTAAGAAAATTGTGTGGTCGTTCCAAACCTATACGGCAAAAAGTTAGCAATCACAAAATATTTTTTCGGAACTGTGAAGTCTATAGGCTGCATATTTTCCAAACGTTGCTTTTTATAGCATTTCGAAAGCATACTTCGGAGAACGAATGTCTGATAAGTACCTATAACTCTTTCAGATGTATCAGGAGAGAGCGTTTTTAATAAAAATTAAATATGACAACACTTTAATACCATTTTCTTAGGCCAAAGTCATTGATTTTTTTTTCTAATCTTAACATCTATTCACGGTTGCTAACTTCTTGCAATAATTCAAAAAATATAATTATTGTATCCTTTTAAATAAGTACTACCCTACTTTTTGTAATATTATTCATTTTTGCTATAAATTTAAAAATTGTATAAAATAACCTAATGTCATAAATATAAAAGGGGGTAGAAATGCATTGTAAAAATGCCTAAGAGAGAATCTCTGAAAATATTCTACGAGTTCATTAAATTTTAACTTTAATTTTTTTTACAATTTCGGATTTTTTTGCTATTAAGACAGATTTCTTGCTTCGATAGATGGCGTTGGCTTAACAGGTCCTTAATATACGAGTAGGCCGATCGTATGTTGTATTTGACACGATGTTCAACATTGCAATAAAAATACTTTTCTTGCACTATCTCCCACTACATTTACTTTAAAAAAAATACGACAAAATCTAACTTCTAACTTGATAGCTTTGTAGGAACCAAATGATGTATTTTGCTGAAAATGAAAGTATATACAACACCCCGCTCGGTCAGAAGATCTTCCTTTGGGCCTTTATCGCATACCCCACAAGTGCAAAAAAAATGTTTTTCATGATGTTAACAACATATTTCCTCCAAAAACCTATAGTTACATGAAAAAGTATTCTTTCCGCCTCCCCGTATATAAAAAACTAAAATAACGTAGCATATTGATGCAATGCTTTAAACTATGCGAATCTACTGATTACAAGCTGTAAAAATATTCACTCTCTAAGGGCATGTTTCTGCTCTTACTGATAAGTGTCGGATCGGAAATTGTATGGCGAATCTGTCACAAAACTTGTGGATAGCCTAACGGAAACTTTATCGGTAGGCGGTGAAACAATACCTTAAAATAGTTTTAAGACAATAGATAAGTAGGTTAATAATACTCGTATTTTATTGTTATGTAGTAGTTATCGCTAGCGCGTCGTTAAAACAGCTATTGTCTTAGCAAATACATCAATCTTCGTTGATTACGAATGTGAATGTGAAACAATGAAAATGAAACACAACGATACACGTTGTATCGATTATAAAACGTTACAAAATCATATTGTGAATGGTGAATACACATCTGTCGGAACCGAACGATATGAGGTCAGTCCTCTTTGAACTTGACAGCGAACGTATATCGAATTTTAAAATTTGTTTCCTTTACCGCGTTCTGCTCGTTCGGTTCTCATAGGATGTGCGTTTAAACAAAAAAAATCTAACAATGTCTTTCAAGACATTTCGTTTCCATAATATGAAAACGATTTGCCTACAAACATTAGCTACAAAAATGAATGCAACAAACGTGTATTGCGCCATCTAATTTCAATATGAATTTCGACAAAGGCGGATATATGATACATATTTTATAAGGCAAGATTAACATGACATTGTATGAAGTTATATCATAGACGCACCGGACATTACACGTAGAAATATAATACTGAAAAGCAACACCGAAAATCTTAGGCCACTAGCGCCCTCTTTTTGATTAACAAAATTTTTAAATATAATAAAATAAACATTTTGTTAATTAACATTTTATGATATTTAAATATTATTTTTCCAACCTAGTACCGGAAGCTTGAGAAATTTATTGTTTTTTGTTGGTACCGAGAGGTATTTTTTCTGCTTGTATTTTTTCTAACGGGAAAAACTTCATACAATATCTACTTTGCCGGGGGTGTATGCAGACTAAATACAAGAGTGAGCCGTCGTAATAATTAGGAATTAAGACTAATATCAATAAATATGTTCCAACGTGCCGCTTGATTAATTATCTGCAAAAAAAAGAGAAAAATAATGTTTATAATATTATTGTGAATCTCATATGGTCATTGGAAATTAGCTGTAGAGTATGGAGCTTGAACATGTTTGTAGTTGTAGACACCGGCACACGATGCGGTGTATGTACCATGGGGAAAATTAAAAGAGAGGTCGGAATATGTCGGAATGTGTGGCATAATACGATGTTACGTGTCACATACGCTGTAGCGTATGGCATATGCTGTATAGTGTTGCATCCGGTATAGTATGGCATGCGGTGTAGCGTGTGGTATCGGGTATAGTGTACACGGTACACCCCAAAAAGGGTGCAGGCCGCCCCGCCTCCTAGCCGCCACTACGAACGGTGTGCCGTGTGGTATTTACTAGTATACTGTGTATCGTGCCGCATATGGTGTATCGTGTGGCATACGGTGCATCGAGTGGTATACGGTGTATCGTGTGGCATAAGTGTATCGTGTGGCATATGGTGTATCGTGTGGCATAAGTGTATCGTGTGGCATATGGTGTATCGTGTGGCATAAGTGTATCGTGTGGTATACGGTGTATCGTGTGGCATAAGTGTACCGTGTGGCATACGTCGTCATACCTAGACGGCGTCGGCCGGGCTCTGGAACTCGGCGAGCGCGTGCACGGGGCTCGGCTGCTTCTTCTGGCTGCCGCGGCGCACCTTCGCGCGCACCTCCTCGGGTCGCTCCGGCCGGATCAGCGGCTTTTTCTCCGGCGCCTTCATGCGCCATACCACTATTGGCGACTGTTTACGACAAAAACTTCAGTATGGCATGGCATGTAGTTGTGGCATAGTATTATTAATAGATATAATTTTAATAAAAAATCAATTTCTGATCGTACTTAAATCAATGTTAGAATTAATCAGCAAATTAAAATATTTCAACGACAAGAGGTTTATGTGTATGTTTTCATAGAATTTATTTTATAAACTTTATTTTTTTTTGGGTATTTTAATAAACTTATAAATACCACTATCATAGTTTTAAAGTATGTAAAACTATGTACAGTAAATATTCAATTTAACATGCTAATAACGAAAGCAAGCAGAAGTGTTATGTTTAAACTGGTGTGATGAGAACATGCTTTATTGTCACTAGTTGTCTACAGCCTATGCTGGATCTGTTTAACTTACGTTAAGCTTCAGGCTTTTTCTGAAATTTTATTTATCATTTTATAAGCGATTTAATTAGGTACTTAATGTTGATAAAGCGTTTTACTTACGTAGTTATTCTGCCAGGGCAGCGGAATAAAGCATCAGAGTATAATAAGTAAGCGCTACACGTTAACTAACTTAGCTCCTATATATACTTAGCATAAGGGTTATATTCGTATCGCATATGAGCATATTCGGCCATGCCAATTCCAATACTACTAATTTTAACTACGTATTATGTTTTTCACCTTAATTTATTTAAATATTTACTAAGCGTATAAGTTATTCAAGGTCGGCTGTTTTATTGTCGTGCGAATTATTTGAAAAAAAAAAGAGTTCTTACATGCCTAAAAAATCGTTCTTAGGAATGAACAAAAATTTTTTGAGGGGGAAAGACATAAATCTATGTATACTGAGTTCGAAAGAGTACATTACAGTCTAATACAAAAAAAAAACAAGATTAATTGTTTGTACTGCATGTCCTTAAGCGTCAATTTAACAATTTATTAACAAATATTTTGAGAAAAATTTCGAGATGGTTAAATTTTAAGTTGTTGTGATAGGGCTGATCCACGGTTCACTTATGAGTAAGGTAACAGACCTTGAATAGTTTTACACTTCGTAAATATTTTAATAGTAAGAGGGCTGATGTATGGACCAGTGTTAAGTATTTGTGTGTCCAACAAAAAATCTGATTTTGAGTTATGAATGCAGTATTATTCTTTAGATCTTAAGGAATAATAGTGCATTCATAACTCAAAATCTGATATTCTGTTAATAACCCACAAAAGCTTAACAGCGTCCGTATATGAGTGAGCTCTCACAAGCAATACACACGCATGCACGCACGCACCGCCGTAACACGCACGCACTCAATACATACACACACGCAAATACGCTCACTTTCAGACGCATTCTTGGTTATATTTCTTTATAATCTCAGTCTATTCTACCATTTCAATATGTAATATACTTAGTGTTAGTTTAAACTGGTTACCATTTTTGTTTCGAGTTTTCTCGTCAGTATCACCGTACTGATGAAACATTACAATCAATAAAATTATTGAGAAGAACGCATGTAAGTAAGTACCGAAAAGAACATTTACTAACAGAATATTTAAAGTTTAAATGCTTCATTGATACTAATTCACAAAAATGTGGCGCTGAACAGTGTACAGCTCTTTTAAAGTCCACCTTTTTTACTGTAAAAGTCAATGTGAATAATCACTGCGATTTCAATATCTCTTCAGAACTCGATTTGTCCCTTTTTTTCCTTATTCCAAACAATAGCATTTAGCATCTAAATACCTACTCGGAAACCAACACTCAAACAATAAAACCAAGCAATATTTTCAGGTCATCGTCGTTTTTCTAACTATGAGTTTATGGAAGCGAGAAACGAAGATCACCAAGTGCTTATAGTTAGTGCAACACAGTTGTGCGTGCGACCCTATGTGTGGGTAGATCTCTTTTACTCGGACGGCGCCTGCCGCATCGCACGCACACATAGGTCCGCGCGCATTAATACTCACACACTTATACTAATACTTACAGCGATAGTGCCCTGTCGTGTGTACTTGGTGGAGGCGACGTACGACGCCTTCACGGTGAGTACCACCGCGTTCATTAAATTCTTAGCCGCCTGGATGAGAGACGTCGCACTGTCCAACTGGAAATTTAAATATAAGTTAGAAATAGGTTATCTATTTAGTTAATTACTATAAAAATACATACAATAAAAATTGAAATAGCATTTTAAACCAATGAGGTCTGTCTAATGCCGCGATACTGTCTTATTCGCAAATGAATACTTTTGCGTTGTAAAATAATTAAAACTAATTTATCGGGAGTCGACGCGACTTTTTGTAGTAGTGATGATACTTCATACTTTTTCTTGACGTTTCGGCCGTGGTGCAATGATCGTGGTCACCAGGTGACTTGATGTTTGTGATCACAAATTTTCGCCTCTCGACGCGCAAGATGCTGCGCGGAGAAACTTAAGAGGGGGAAAATTTCGACGCAGGTGTCAAGTTAAGTCGCACGGGTTATAGTATAAATGACTCACCCCGCTGACGATGAGCTCGCCGGATATGTTCTGTACGTCGGCCTTCACTTTGCTGGTGATCTGTATCTGGTGGCAGTACAGCGCTATACGCTGCAAGTACGCCAGCAGGTCCTGCTTCGTCGACGACTCGGGGCACTGGAATGACACACGTTCACATTAATATACTTACTTCAACTCAGTTGTGCTCGCGGTCCTATGTGTGGGTAAGCCTTGTTTACTCGGAGGACGCCTGAAGCATCAATGAATGACGGCGCACTTACATACAAGGCTGCGCGCTCAATTGAGTTGAAATATCTATAACAAGTTGATGTCGGCAACCCCGTTGTATCACGTGGGAAGCGTGCATTTTTCAGGAATAAAAAGTATTGTTTGTCCTTCTGTGGACTTGAAAATCAGATCGGAAATTCGGATACCGCTTAATTAATACTAAGAGCATGATCAAGAAATTTTGAGATGCCGTTTTCATTCATAAAGGTTACTCAAGTACTAATCGCTAACTATCAATACGGGCCTTAAATTCTAAGTTCGGCGCGGCCGGGCATAAGGTAACAGTGCGGATAGGATGTTGTTTAAAGATAACTTATTAACCTTTCACACGGATGTAAGGGCCGCCTTTTGATGATATTATGGACCATCCATAAAGTATGTTACATAACCCCCTTGCCACAGGTAGTCACATTTCGGAGACCCCCCCCCCCTCTCTATATATAATATTTCGTCACACCGTCTTGTTAGTATATGCCAATTAAAAGCAATGGATTGCTAACAAGCTAAAGGTCCAAAAAAAAACGACCCGACTGCAGGAACATAGGTGATAGAGTGACATAGGCTATAATAATATGTAGAAAATCAAATCGTGTAATCAAAAAGTGTAGTTGCGTACAAAGGGCTCCGTATACAGGTAGGGTATTAGCTGACTTAGAATCATACTTTATCATACTTTTTATTCCAATAAATGCTCCCTTGGTATAAATCATTTCCACACGGACCATAGCCGCATGAAAATACTAGTAAAGGATCAAATAAACAAATGAAAGAATACCTGTTCAGCGATCTCTCTGGTGAGCTTGTCGAGTTTGGTGCCGGCTTCGGAAATCTTCTTGGCAGCGTTGATGACATCCATTGTGGTTTTGAGCGGTCCACGCCCTCTGCAATTGCAAGGCAGGTTACCTTCAAACTTTATTTTACTCACTTATTAAATGCTAGATGACGCCCGTAACATCCCTGAGTCAAAATGCGCTGGAACCTCAGAGTTTTGTGAGATAAAAAGTACCCTACGTCCATATCGGGGACTAAAGGTAACCTAGCAAAATCGATTCAACGGTTTGGGTCTGAAGAGGCAATAGACAGACACGCATTTATAATTTTGCAATGGTACATCCATTTCAGCAAAAACCGTCATTACTGTGTCATTAAATATATTTATATAACAGCTGGGATCGTGAACTACCACAGATGAAAATCTGCCTTCGCCAGTGGACACTCGTAACACCTGAGAGTCGCAAGTGTACCGCAGGCCTTTTAATGAAAGAATAGCCTACGCGAATAGGGAATGAGGTTAAGGGATGTTGGGCCTCCAGTAAACTCACTCACCGGACGAAACACAGCGCAACGCTCTTTCAGGCCAGTTTTTTGTAAGGCCTTGGTATTTCTCCGGTCGAGCAGGTCCATTCGTGCCGAAGCATGGGTATCCCAGGGCAATGAAAGCTCATCCATACCTGGTGAAGTCAGTCATCTCCAGCATGATCATGCACATGTGTTTGGCGAGCATGATGATGTCGTTGCCGGCGTCGTCCCACTTGGCCACCTCGTTGTCGAAAGTCATCTTCTCGCGGCGGAACAGCTCGACCTGCTGCAGGATCTTGCGCTTGTCCTCCTCCGTCATCTTGCGCATGGCTTCCTGTAATGCGTTATATAGTTTAACATTTGTGCGCGCAGCTCTGTGTGTGCGTGCGCTAGTGAATACACAACTTTTTAATTATCCGTCAGTGACACGGCTAACGTCGTCCGAGTAAAAAAATGTTTACCCACACACAGGGCCGCTTGCACAACTGAGTTAAACTATCTTTAATCGAATGTTCCAATTTCAGTCACTTGCAGGAGTCATACGTTTCCGTTTCCGAGACCCAATCTTTTATTTGCTTTTACGGGATTTTATCTGTTTCCAGAAAAAAATTCACCGGCGGATCAGTGATTTAAGTTTGTAGTGCTAAAAGACAGATATAAATAAACAATTCTACTTTATTAAAATTAAGTAAAGTCGAAATAGAATTTTAAATTCACTTGACACTTAAAGACTTACCCTAGCATTAGTAATTCCGCTGATATCAGGGTACTCATCGACGCCATGCTCCCCAGTGTGTGCGCTTGCTATAACATAAGCGGTTCCTTTAAGTTACATGTAAAAAGGCTAATGCTTCAAAATTTTAGGTGGCAGCGGTGGGACCACTCGAAATAGTTTATGGTTATTCTTTTAAAAAGGAGTCTCAGTCCTTTTTTTTATTTTTTTGTTACCTTTCTGAACAACGTCCCTGTTTGTACTTTGTATATAACGATTATTCATTTACTTTTTTGTTTTGCAAATTCAGGTACTCACATCGGCTCCTCGTTTCCATGGTCATGTCTTCAACCGGCTCGAACTCCGTGTCGGTGTCCAAATCGTCGCTGGTCTGTTATTGAGTTAAAACCAATCATGCAAACATTTAACATGCGATGACAACAGTGGACAATGGTTGCCAGTGTTTGGCGTGTAGTGAAACGAGAAAATTATGTAACCCGATCAGCAACTACCATATGTGTTTCTACGTTTTGTAGACAAACTGTATTACCAACTGTCATTGTGGCAATAATAGTTATCCACATAGCCCAATATGAATAAAACATTAAATCACAAATTACGATCTTCCATCGTTTGCTGCTGGGTCAAATAATTTTATCAGCGCGTTACAAAAGTTACAATGAACAAAATGATAACTGATGTACCAAATTAATTAAGCAACCAATATCAACTCTGCAAAATGAGTCAAAACGTAACAACTCACATCACGTAAAAACACAAACTACCCAAATAAAAAAAAAACAATCAAGATAAATATATCTCTTCGTCTACATAAAAAGTTTAGTCACTGCAAATGGGACGTTGAAGTAGTGATTTTCTTAGTCTCCACCTATTGAGTCATGCCGAATGTTGCTAAAAACTGATGATTAACCATGCTACGGTAGACCGTTTAATGGGTGGAGGAGCAGTTGATATTGCGATCCATACAGAACCTTTGCCCCACAGCATTGTGGCATTAGTGATTGCCAGATAATATTGTAAAAGTTGTCTGAATACTGCCTGGTTTTATTATTAACTGATGTTTTCCCGGATAATGGTTATGCGTTTGACTTAATATCAAAAAGATATATTATTTTTATTCTTTTACTTCACTGTATATAGTAGTCTACAATTCCATAGGCTACGCCTAGTTTGGGGGAATGGCAAATTTTAAAACATTATAATTGTTATGATTGAAAATTTTGTATTATTTTGTATAACTCTCGTGGTCCAATCAAAAGGCCTCCATCCACTAAACAGCCATTTCCACCATCTAACGGGCACAATGTCAACAGTAGCGTGCGACGGAGACAGCATGTTCCCTTACATTTGCTACGTGTCTCCAGTGTGTAGTGCTCGTCCAACTCAACATCCTCAGGGTCTAACTCTTCTTCATCCTATACATTAGTTTTATCATCATCAATATTTTTTATTAAAATTTTGAAACCAATAATTTGGGTACGCTAATCTTTTCGGGCTGGAGATAAACTGAGTATAAGTCTACTTTAATCGAATCGCAATGTTTAAACGGCAGATTCGTAGGATTGACCAATAAGTTCGCGTCGTTTTGATCTGTATTAACTGAGGTTGAACCTAACTGTTTTATATATTAGAATTAACTTCTTCATGTATTTCATATAATAAATTTCCTGATGACGTATATGCCTCACCAGGCCCAAAAACTATATCATGTCTCCTACTAAACGTTGAGAGGTCACGTTAGCACTAATTACTTTTCTGGTCTACTGCCTACCCTGTTCATGAGCACAGCGCGTCTGATTTCGCGCACGGCGTCGTACACGAGGCGGGAGGCATCGATGAAGTCGTTCTCGTCGAGTCCAGCACCAGTACCACCTCCCAGCGCAGACACAGCGGCGTCCACGCGAACAGCAAACTTCGACATCACTGTAACAAGAGAAGATTCAATTAGTTTTGTGCAGACTGTACCAGCAGGGTTATACGCGTGCATTATGTATATTTGTATGTATGAGCTGCAAAGCCTTATTCGAGATTTGTAATAATAGGGGAGTAGTAACGAAACTAGCCGAGTTTTATCATATTAAGGTGGTTCTTTTGTGATCTGAGGCTCAATTTAAAATACTTTTTTGAGATTTCTTCTTAATGGTGAATGCACATCTATACGATCCGAAAGAATCGAAGTCATTTTCTCTTTGAATTTGACAGCGAACGATTCGGACGAATCGGAAGATTCGGCGCGGGCAAGTGTAAGGTTCCATAAAATTTCATACATCGAATTTGTATGTATATGTAATTTGAATTGACGCCTGATAGTGCGTTAATCACTAATCGCACCCATTTCTATCTCTATTTTTTTTTTTTTAACGGGCTTTGGCCCACCACACATTCCCACCACTGTATCTCCTGTGTCGCCAGGATCGACAGCG
>JAOTAV010058093.1:0-15163 GCA_026546445.1 Cyclargus thomasi
TCACCCAAAGGTTGGCTGGAAGAAAATGCCATAAGGTATTAAGCCCGCCTATGTACTCTGTTGTGTGCAAAAAGTATAATAAAAAAAAAAAAAAAAGATAATAAGAAAATTTTTATCCAGACTTAATGTATAAGACATAGAGAATGTGCAGACGTTGGGTTGTCTATTATTTGTCTGGACTAACTACTCGGTTGTCAGGTATAAACAACAAAACGGAATGTATGGAAATGACATAACACGTTACAAACATTTATGTCATTTCCATACATTTTGTTCGGCAATTCTACAAAGAAGCGAAAACGTTTACATTTTGAGTAACCCACTTGCTTTAGCTTACTTGTGCAGACTCTACTACTCCTCTTTTGAGCCGAATCTTACTTTGGTCGTTATAGTCTAATAAGACTTTATTTTTAAGTCGTTAGTAATCCAATTGGTACCGTCTCCGCGTGTCTTTTCTAATAAGAAAACAGCTTTAAACAAAATTTATGACTGATAGTGCCATCTAGCGGTGAGTGGCGTAATTTTAAACATTTTTGGAAAATTGAAAACCAAGAAATGTTTTATTTTTTTTTACAAGGTTTGAAATTGACTCGATTAATCGGACGCATAAGTCGCGGATATTCCAGTCAGTTTGTTTTCAGTTTAATAATAATTATAGTCAACGCTTAAATATGTAAGGTAATAATGAGTATGATCAAAAAAATTTCAAATGCTGTTTTCATTCAAAATGTCTTATCATGCAAAGCTTTACGGGCCTTAGTTGAAAAATATTAATATTTAATTGGACATAAGCACCTTACCATAAAAGACTAGATAAGTAATTATAATTGACCCTAATTACAATCGTAATAAAATACCTAGTAACTAGTTAGTACTCATAATCTTCGAACAAAAACATTTTAGAATCATAACAATATCATAATTATTATATTAATTCAAAAGAGTTCTCCTCTCATGTAATAACATAGACCTTGACATTACACGTGTCGAGTGTCGACATTTTTATTTGTTACAGTGCCTACTTCATACATATTATCATATTACACATGAGGAAAAAATTAATAAAGAATCAATATGCCGTTGATGTAATATACTCAAATAGTTAAGAGGAAAGCTTGACCTAGTCACACGACGAGATAGTTAACGCAGACCCAGTTCTGAAGGCATTTGTGATTGGAGTTATGGGACGTTGCTATAAAAAAATTTGTAGGAGTCGAAAAATAATATTCATCCAAAAATTCCCAATTAATAATTTCAAATAATTGAGAGCTTCATATTTCATTTCTAGTCAGTCTCTCGACAGCCCTTCATAAGGTTTGATAAACAACACTGATGCAACAGTAAACAAATCTGCAACTCTCACGCAACAATGTTTTATGTATAATGGGGGAAATGGAAAGAGAGCCAGTTGACGAACCTACGTCTTTTGGTAGGAATATGTCAATTCCAAGTTAGTCGTGATCTGTCGGCTGGGTTTGACATAATCAGACCAAATTACTTAGATCCACGATCTGTAATATATCACTTTCAACTACTCTGATTGTACATAATTCTTTAGATGATTTCTTTCGATTATCTTACTCTATGCGGCTTTTTCCCAACTGAAAAAGCGACATCTTGTAACCAACTTTAGTATTACAAGTAAAATATGTTACCTTTGCTTATTGATATCCTAGTTTCAAATCCCATTAACAGATGGCGCTTCTAAGAAGCAACTGTTTCGCGTCGGGCCCTCCAGTGGTATGTAAAATGAGGTTTTTAGCAGTTCAAACTAGATGTCGTTAGCTACTCTAAAACTGCATGGTTCTAGAAACTTTTAAACAGATAATAAGCGCTTCTTGTCTTTGCAGCAAATTTTAAGTTGATCGTTTTCGAATAACATCATATATATTCATAATAAAAATATTTATTGCTATTGGATACTAGCAACATCAGAAGACGGCAGGTGCGTTGACGGCCTTTTAAGAGGGAATACGCTCTCTTCTAGAAGGCTTGCAGGTCGTAGCGGTCCGAAATACTGCTGGTGATAGTTAATTACAGAGTTTTACTGTGCGAGGCAGAAAGTTACGCGAAAGGCGCACTGTGAAAGACTGCCATTCAAGATGATTTAAGTGGTTTTTCGCGTAGATCGATTGCGAAAAGTTGCATGTGGAAAGGATGCAGAGCGAACACTATGGCAATCGACAATCCAAACGGCCCTTCGCTGGGTACGATTCAGAAGGAGCAATAGGTACTTAGGGAACTGACTTTTCTTTTTTATTACTTACCACTTACTAATATCAGAAGTAAATAGGAAATAGGTATTATCATTACATATTACAGGTTACAGGCAAAACAAAACAAAGCTTTTTTAGGCTACATATTATCATGATGAGATGAGACATGTATATATAATGATTATAAATATTATGTATATAAAATAGAGTTAACCATTTCACTATAACAGTAGCAGCACGGAAAGGGAACATTTTTTGGTATTTCTTATTACGAGCGCCTCTATATGTAATTTTTTTTGCCTTACGAAGGCAGGACCTAGCATCACTGTTACCCTTAAGGACCTATTGTGTTTCCTTCACATTAGAGAACCTTCCCCAATCCAATGCTGCTTAAATTGTACGATTCGGGTTATGGCTACGAATTTCCTCTGTGGAGTGGCGTTTATAGGGACAAAGGTGCCTGTTCCTGACCTGCAGTCTGACTTGCAGACCTGTAGACTTCCTAACCTGTAGACTGCCGTCCTCAAGCTAAATGTCACTATGTACAATCAGAGAAATTGAAAAAGATACATGATCGTGGATTTAAGTAATTTGGGCAGGTTATGTCAAACCGAGCCGGCAGATATCGACTTACATAGAATTGACATACGCCGACCAAATGACGAAAGTCTGTAAACTGGCTCTCTTTCAATTTCCCCCATTATACAAAAGCTTTTTGAGCTATGAGCAAAAATTGCGGCAATTTTTCTAAGGGCTCGGTACTTCATAAGACCAATATTAATTTTGATAACTCGATGACTATAAAGGCTACAAAAATGTTGGTAGTACACGTCGATAGAGCTTTTTTTTCTGATTATAATGGCATTAAAATGTCAAAATCGACCAGATGTCGGTTAACGGCATTCAAGCTTAAGGACGGCAGTGTATTAGAGCAGGACATACAAGAAGAAGGTGGACAGGTATCACAGGACAGTGGATAACGTCTTTCTCGCAGAATCTGCAAGACGTTATGCTGCTCACATATGACTTTTTTTATGATTTGTGATTGGTGAGAATCTTCACATTTTTTAAGGCCGGGCAAAATATAAGCCTCTCCCAGTTTTATATATTTTAACTTTTATCATATACAGGGTGATAAAAATGTCGTGGCGAAATTATCATTCCTGGGGTTGAGCATCACTTATAGAACATAACATAAATTAGTTTAAAAAATATATATCTTTCATATTTTTTTTATTAAACTGTCTCTAAAAATAACGTAGTAGCGCCCCCGCTACTACGTTATTTTTAGAGACAGTTGAGATGAGGTGGGGAAGCGCGGGGCGGGGCAAGCGCTCGGCCGTGGTGAGTATGATGTTAGATGTCTATTACTGTTCCTTAGCATCCCCACATTTATTATTTAAAAAAATATTAAATGTACAGACACGCCCATTTTAATGTTTTATTAAATGTATAGTTAAAAAGTATCCTATATTGCACAGACCTAATAGCTATTAAACAAAAATTATTTTTTTCAAATTCGTCCAGTAGTGCCGCGCTTTCCATAAGCGTGTACAAACAGACAAACAGACAAAAAGAGAACTTTTTTTGTCGATATGTGTTCTATTACTGTTCCTTATCAATTGAATTATTAAATGAATGAATTAATGTACTTTCGTTAGCACTCTGTTGCGCCAAAACTCGTTTATCGCACGGGAACCATACATTTCTCCGGCATTAACAGTATTAAGCAGATGGGGTGGGCGTAACCCATTGCTTTTTGCGAAGTCCGCGGCCTCACTAATTGAGCATTCGCTTTGATACTGGGAGCTATTCCGCAGACCGGCTCCGGACCGTATATGAGACTCTCAGACCCAAGCCAAGCTAGCTCGTCAGCGGTTTCACTACCGGGGACGTTGCTGTGACCCGGGACGTTGTTCACACCCAGCACGTCTTAAGATATTAAATCTTAAGACAGTTTGAACCAATTTGAACGAAATTCCTCCTGCCGTTAGAGCTTTTTTCGATACAAAAATTAAAACAAAAGTTATCTTTTAGCGGCACGCTACTTTTGCATTAAACTCAACATAGGTACACAGTCGAACATGTTTTTTTTTATTATAGGTTTTTTAGTTTTAATTATGTAAATCATAAGTAACCATGCATTTTCAGGACGACACGAAATAATGTATACAATGTACAATCAGGGAAGTTGAAACAGAGCCAGATAACGAATCCAAGGAAATTGGTCGCGTTAAGTCAAACCCAGTCGACAGATCATGACTTACATGGAATTGATGTATTTCGATCAAATGACCTAGGTCCTACAGGCTCTCTTTCAATTTCCCGCATGGTACCTAACAAATCGTTAATGTTAACAATGCCTACTGAAATCACTCACACTAACACACCTCCTTGGCTCAGTTTCACAAAAAGTAAAAAAAAATCGTTTCTTAAATAAAAACCAGTGACATAACTTCATTCAAAATCA
Source organism: Cyclargus thomasi (assembly GCA_026546445.1). Classification (NCBI taxonomy): domain Eukaryota; kingdom Metazoa; phylum Arthropoda; class Insecta; order Lepidoptera; family Lycaenidae; genus Cyclargus; species Cyclargus thomasi. The sequence goes on from JAOTAV010058093.1 coordinate 4,687, forward strand.
TGATTCCCAAAATCGAATAAAAGATTCCGTGTAAGTAAATATTTGGATTTGTCTGCACAATATTCTGGTATGTCCGTCGGTCACGCCCTCTGTCCTACACAATGTCAGCAAATTGTTATTTCCACGCCATAAAACTTAAACCCAAAGAAACTATTAATCTCCTACTCCAGATGTTGCGAAATGGGGTTTGGTTTTTTAATATTTTGAGTGAAGATGCCGAGACGACTTTGTCGTGAACCAGACTTGGTGTCTGCTTTGATATTTTATAGCTCAATCAATGAATAGGCTAAGGGTGAATCGGATCTAATATAAAATCTCTACTATAAAGGCTGATGTGATTTTAAATTATATCAACCGTTAAAAATATGATTTAATAAATTTTAAATAAATTAAAATAAATTTATTATTGAAATGTATTTATTGGTAAAATTTTGTGAAATCTTAAGCATTATATGTTATTTTTGTACCCGACCATAGTTGGTCCCAGACATATTGAGCTATTTAATTTCTCTGGACTAGGCCGATCATGTTGTGAGAATAATGTATGGGTTTTGGGCAACCATACGGTCATTTATAAATCCTGTCTCAGTATTTGATGAGTGGTTACTTCACTCTGAAAATACTGTATATATCATCCACATTGGATTCAAAGGCCTAAGTTGTTTCTTAACGCTAATAACTAGGTTCTATCATAGAAGAATTACTACCCATACATCATACCCATAAATAATTAGTCTATGGTACTATTTTATATTTAAGCTTTTTTTATCTATGCAGATATAAATGATTTTTTTGAATTGAATGAATGAATTGAATTAATTTGTTTATTTTATTTGTTTTACATTAGTCTCAGTAAATGGCTTAACCGATTTATCTATATTTTTTAGTCTTGAAATATTCTTGGAAGTAAAGGAAAGATCTGTTCAGTGAGAAAATATATATTATGTTCAAGTGATTATTTCTTACTCCTACTTAAAACAGATAAAACATATTTTATTACAAATAGTAAAACGGTTCTCAGATAAAATTATTATGTGTTGGGCAACTTTTGTCGCGAAGAACTGTTCACGTGTGACACTTTATTTATTTTGGCCAAGCGGGAAATATTATTATAACCAGTATTATAACGACATTGCTAACATACGCCCACGGTACGCGGCGAAATCTTCACAAAATCGATAAAATATTTGATACAATATAATGATTTATTAAATGTCTTCGTTTTTCTTTACACGTGCAAAATGTACGATAAATCAGGAGGCTGGAGAGTGTATTGTGCCTTTATGGATGTTATGCCATTCATTACACGCCATTAAATGTATTATATCAAGATGACCAGCCTACGCTGAGCTCTCACCCCGCAAAATAAAATGAGTACTTATATTATGAAGCTAAAGATCTTGTTTGAACGCACTTATCACACGAGCTACTGGAGTGATTTTCATGTAATTTGCTACAAATGTAAAGAAGACTATAGAGAATGACATTGGCTACTTTTCCTTGCTGATAAACGTACAGTTTCCACGGAATTTCCTACTAACGCAGATGGAACGTCTAATATAAAATACTTTTGCCGGTATAGGCCTAGAGGTCATGGTAGGATGGTCGTTCCTACCTCAGCTCGCTTTGTTTGGATGCGACATCGAGATAAAGTTATTAATGTGTTGATAGCGAGCCCCTGCGACAATACTTCGGCGAGTATAAATATTATAATACCGCGGGTCTGTTGTGGCTTTCCGAGAAAACAGCGTTAATATTCTTACTTATAAGCTAGTCTTACTACTGCGGTTTTGGCCGCGTGGTTTTGGCGCGCCTACGAGAGCATTTAATAGGAATAAGAAGTATGAATCTATAAGCTAAGACATCTAGTGATCTATCTGTTATCTGTATACAATAATTTCGTTTAGTAGTTCGGGCGTGATTAACGGACACACGTCCAAAGAAACAAAATTTTACCTGTATAAAATAAATAAGATTCCATTGAATTACTGTTTGACTTGCAAAGCGTAGTAGAATCGAAAATGTTTCACAATTAGCACTAAAATATTATATAAACATTCAGTATCTACAGTTTTTTTTTTACAAATAAGCTAGTGTTTTAGATTTGTTAAAGAATTTGTCAAAGTATTAAGTATAATATAATTTAAGAATTTTATAAACGTCTAAAGAAATAGAGAAATATAGCTGTAAAATAAGCAAAGAGGATTGGTTAAGCCGGTTTAAATTAAGCTTGGTAAATAAGAAAGCTAATTGATAGGCTTGAAATAATTTGAAATTTTATTTTTATCTTATCATAATGCCATCGGTGCTTCTTTTTAAAACTCATATATAAATATTCATAAATTTTATTTATATTTTGATTTCTTACATATTTGGCCAAATATTAATTAAATCATGGATCGAGTCTTTAGGTATTTTAAAGTCGCTAAAAAGATAATATTTTCGCTTAAACTCTAATCGTGTAGATGTTCCCAGCAGATTCTCTTTTTTATTAGATTGCGACAAGCGAACGTGTTGTAATAAAAATGCAATGTCAATAGAGTTGTAGACTTTTGAGGAGAGAATGCGCTCTATTTGAAGGTTTGCAGGTTGTATGCTCGACCGGAGTGATACCACGGCCGAGACAGCGTTGTGCTGTGTTTCGTTCAGTGAATGAGTTTACCGGTGGCCCAACTTCCCATTTGCTATTCCCTCATAAAGGCCGGGAACGCACTTGCGCCTCTTCGGATGCCACGAGTGTCCATGGGCGACGGCAGATATTTTTCATCCCCGTCTGCTCGTTTAGCCTTGTTTTAAATAATTTTTAAAAAAACTTTTTGGTTTTGTTGTAGGGTTTATCTTCAAGATAATAAGAATAACTTAACATTGAGTGTTCTCTGCAAAACGTTTTTTGTCCGACCTTATGCATTTATTTGCGGAATCCACAAAGGCGGGACAGATGTCTTTTTAAGTTTTTTACCATTAAATCCATCGGATCAGAGTTTAAAACTTATTCATGGCAACAACACCTACGTAACAAGGCATATTGTGCTAAACAATGCCGGCCCAATGCGACGTGAAATCTCAAAATAATCCACTTAAGGGCATGTCGTCGTTTTTTATCAAAATAATGCCATGCTTCATTGAATTTGAAAAAAACACCGCTGCGGGGCACCTAGTGTGTGCAAACAGAGATTTGTGAGCTGCACCGGGGTTGCCGTGTTAAAATGTTTTGCCGAGAAATCGGCAAATTTAGTTTGAAATATTTTTGTGTGTAATGATTATTTCCTTTATTGATTGTTATGGATGGTTGCGGACATTACAAATTAATTATTGAGTACTTGAATATGAATTTGTTCAAAATAATTTATTTCACAGTCAAAAATTATCTATTATAAAAACTAGCTTTTGCCCCGCGATTTCGTCCGAGTAATACTGTTTTTCTCTTGAAAATTTTCCTGGATTAATTTTCCTTAAAATCTAATACTGCATTCATAACTCAAAATCTGATCTTTTGTTGGATAACACAAAAATGCTTAACAGCGTCCATATAATAGACTCTTATGAAAATACAAATAAGAAAGTCCGTAGACTGCAGTTCTACACGGTCTACGCCGGAGTCCGTAGACAGTAAAGGCACTTTTTTATTGAACTCCTTAATCAAAATATTAGTAAATTTCAAAATAAATACGAGTATAACTAAATTTTTTTAGTAATTTGCATTTTCGAATATATCATTATCACTCCCCAAGCAAACAAACTATAAGCTATAAGCATTTGAAAAGATGCCAACACCTTTTCTTCTATACGTTATAGTCAAATTGTGAAACTTATTAAATAAGTTGGGAGAGTTCAAGAATACTGTTGACAACCCAGCTATTGTAGTTATAAATATCATTGAGGATAGTGAGCGGCGGCGGCGACAGATGGCGCATCCGATCGTTTTGTCTCGATGTACGTCGCAGTATTTGCATACTAACATATGAATAACGATGTTTACAATTTTTATATTTCGCCCGTCGTCGATTCCGGAGTTTGCTGGCAACATTATTTTTGAATGTGGAATAAATTAAAGTTTTTTCGAGAGTATCCATTATTTATTGTTTTCTCTCGTTCTTACATGTTTATTTCGGGATAATTTGTATTTCAATGCAGAGAAAGACACACAATTTTCAAGAATTCATAGGTATCCTACATTTTTTGGAATATATATTTTTTTATCTTATTCTTTTTATGTTTAACTATATCTATAAAATTAGACTCATTCCAATAAATAGTATTCACAATTGTGCACGTCCTATTTGCTATCTTATTACCGTCTCTCTCCGTGGGGCTGCTGGCAGAGATTTCTATTAGAAATAAGCAGATCCTTGTCGTCTTACTGTGTTAATTGTTATTTTGTAATCTGTCTCTTGTGCACAATAAATTATTAAATAAATAAATTATACTTTGCTGTGCTAAGTATCGCAATCCACACTGAATTTACTCAAAATTGTTAAGCGGCTTACGCATGAAAGGGTAACAGACAAACAGACGGACAACTTTCCTCTCCTATTTATAATATTCTTATGTATAAGTTGAAAAAACTTGCAACTTTATTCAACTGGTAAGCCTAAGTTCGATATGTACCATCGAAGAAAATGAATTTTGGTCGGTTAGGTTATGTCAGTTTTGTGTTAGTCGTGAATAGCCAGCTCCATTTGAGATAATACATCATCATCATATCTGGACGCGGTTAAGCATTTGTGTGTTATCCGACTAAAAGTCATATTTTAAGTTATGTATGCAGTATTATTCTCTAGATCATAAGAAATAATACTGCATTTATTTAATCCGTTTTTTTTGTTGGATAACACACAAATCCTTAGCGTCCATTTAAGATCAAGTTAAAGTTGTTCCTGTCCTACTCCAGCACTTTCAATACTCTATATAACATGACGTAAGTGTACTATATCAGTGGACTAACATAGTTTGACTATATATTTACAGAATAGGAATCCTTCTTTCCTTCTTTTCTTTTTATGGCGCTACGGCTAATAACCACGGCCAGTGTCGAGTAAAGGCGGGAATTCAATTTTCTTGGTCAAATAATTTTAGCAACGTTACAATATTTCATCAAGCGTAAAGTCTAGTCAAAGTCAGATAAATCGTCAGTGCAGTCAAAGCGTCAAGTCAGTGGATTTAGTAAAGTGGTAGGCGCTTTACTAAAATTTCTAGTAGAGTTTTGGAGGGATACATAAAAAAAGCAACTTCAAGAAACCTGCTTTTTTTACCACTATAACTCTACCACTATAACGCACTACCACTATAACGCACTACCACTATAACGCACTACCACTATAACGAATTAAAACCCGAAACAACACAAATTTAACGAAGAAATACAAAAACACAACATCACTTTTTCACGTCCCGCCAAAAATCCCAACTAGAACATACGTTATTTGGTCTGTATATGTCAACCCCATGTCTGCCGACATTTGATTTGACATAACGCGACAAACTTCGATCAGCGATCTGACTCTGTTTCAGCTTCTGTGATAGTTTTTTTTAGAATATTAAGGGGGCAAGTGAGCAGACGAGTTACCTGATGGAAAGCAACTGACGTCGCCCATGGACACTCTTGACATCCGAAGAGTCGCAAGTGCGTTGCGGGCCTCTATGAGGGAATAGGGAATGGGAATTATCCCTAATAAGGGATTAGGGAAGTTGGACCACCGGTACATGACTTTAAATATTTTTTAATTTTAAAAAAGACATATCGTATACATACCATGTACTGCGTACACTTTTCTTAACCTTAGGCCCCTAAGGTTAAGTAAAGGTTATCGTCCACTAGTCCGCTAATCGCGAGCTGTAGGCCAGCGAAGGGTCTGACCACATTCCATACACAATAGCTGTCGCCGGGTTTTCGTTAATATCTTGTTTAGTTTGATTTATTGAGTGAAATAGTTTGTTGCTACCACAACGATCGAATTCCAACTCTATTTTTAGCTCACTAGAGTCTATATTATAGTGTTATTCACGAAAGTGGTCTAGTGAATAGGTGTGAAAAAGTGTGCGAACCTCTGAGCGTTTTGAGTGACGATTTCACGCAGTATTTCAATGTGAATGACGCTGTGGGCTTTTAGAGCCTTTTAGATCACAATAATGATAAATGTTGTCGTTCTCGTCTTGTAAACTATATTGATTAATGACGAAATTTACGAAATATTGACAGGTCAAAATGCAATGCCCGAGAAAAATATAAGCGCGCACTCTTTCAAGTCAAAAAGTAATTCTTGAAAATTAATACCGTAAAAGTTAAACGGCAATAGAGCGACACTTCACTATCATTGAATTGACGCTTTACAAACAAAGCGTAGTTCAGAATAATAGTTTATAATAATTATACCCATTTCATTGTATTCTTACAGCCGCGATCTAGATAATAATTGAAGACATAAGTGGGAGAAGCAGATAACTGACATTTGAAAATCTGTCGGATTTTCGTGTAAATGGACGCTTTAGGACCAGAAAAATGACTGAAATTAAAATAATGTGAATTTGATGTGTAGCTAGTAGATAATGAAATAAGTAATTTACGAGATTTGTTGCAATTTTATAGGAAAAAAGCAGTATTTTCGCGAAAGTTACTTATCCGCTTCTTCCACTTCTGTCTTCAATTGTACATTGAAGTGTGCAAACCATAAGGCGTAAGTCGCGTGCGTTTTACGTATGTAGTCGCGGACGTTCTTGTATGGACTGTCTGCTGCGTCTGACGTCAGTCGCGGACGTTTTGTATGGGTTCTCAGGCGCGTATAAAGTAGTCGGGGACGTTTTTGTATGGGCTTTAAGCCGCGTCTTTCGTCAGTCGCGGACGTTTTTATATGGACTGTCTGCCGCGTCCGATCAGTTTGTTTTCAGCTTTACGGAGACATACACAGTATACAGGGTGTATAAAAAGTCAATGATAAAACTTTGTGTAGTATACGTGTCCTGTGTATAGAGTTTACTGTGAAAGTAGCGGCAATTAAAGTGAAAACATTTGTTGTGACTTATATGGGCTGTGTCGCTGGGGCGCTCGCCTATACAATAAATATTTCTTTTTCTTACGCTGCTATTTTCACAGTCAACTCTATATAAGGGTCACATACACACCCTAAAGTTACTTTTGCTACACCCTGTCGGCGTTCTCGTGACACAATATCTTCTTATCGACTAAACACCTATCGACTTTTTAAACATGCACAAATCAGATACAGATGTCGATATACAAGGCGTAACAAAAGTAAGTGATAAAACTTTAGGGATCGTATGTGTCCCTAATATATGTTCATTGTGAAAATAGCAGTGCTGGAAGCGAAAAAAAATTTTCATGATTTGTTTGGCCAAGTGCCCCAACGACGTGAGTTTGCCCATACAAACCGCAAAAATTTTTTTTCGCTTTCCCCGCTGCCACTTTCACAGTGAGTTTTATATCAGGGACACATTCGATCTCCAACATTTCATCATTTACTTTTACTTCACCATTTTCATCATTTACTTTACTTTTACACCCTGTATAACTTCAGTATAACACATAAAGAAGCCAATATACACAAAAACCCAAGAAATTACGATATTTTTTACTAAACTCTTTTCCCGATACAATAAGTTATTGTATCCGGCCGTAACCCAACGATATCCTTCCTAAACAAATCCGATACAAATCTAGTTCCGCAAAGCCCGCGCAACTTTATGCCGCGGGGTATCATTGGCCCTTTACCCAATAAAGGGTAACCCGTGATCCGTTAAGTAAACAAAAAAGGCGTACGGAGTAACGAGTAAATCACGGTAAGCCCGCTCGGTAAGCTCGCTGCGTTCGCCGCCGCGCGCCAACTTGCTCGACGCTTACCTTTCCGGTGTTCCTTTTTGCTGACTTTTATGCTTCTTGAATTTTTATCCGCGTATCAATATGGCTCTACTTTATATTCGCTTTAAAAACTGTTTTAAACGACTTCCAAAGAGGAGGTTCCTCAATTAGATGTATGTTATTTTTGAAATTGTTAATTTAGCTTATTGATCTACCATACTAATTAATCGTGACTAAGTTACAACTAATCAATTTAATTCACGAAAACTTTTTTAAAAACACACATAAAATTTCTAAACGCTTTTTACGACCGCAAAGTAACGGATATTAAACAACTCAAAACTTTTATTGTCATTGTTTCAAAAGTTTTTATTGCGAAAATAACTATTATTAAAAAATCCGCATCACAATCGGGTGTTTCTCGCAAATTACTTTTTTAACGTTTTTGCGAAGGCATTGTAAGGGTTACGGTAGAAAGTCGCGTCGTAAAAGTAAACCTTTCGGCGGCGAAGGGGTAACTATTTATTTCTATTAGCCCCGGCAATAAACCTCAGCCCTTTTGCAAACTTAAGGCGCAGTTTCCGACGAACTGTTGTAAATTGTAAAAAAAAACCATTGGGTGCATTCATACAGTAATTTGCACAAATTCGCAAAGGGTAAATTTCGTTTGTGAAACTTTTGTGTCCGTTATGTATACTGTTAGGCACAGTTGTAACTCTTTATTGGCGTTGTCTTTGAGCGTTCCCTAACTTTTTTGTTAATAGTATTTAATCACGCGTTAGAATGTACTGTTAGTTACTATTTTACTTTTGTACGTGTACAAACCGGCAGGGTTATTAAGTATCTCGCGAAAGCAGCTCCAAAATCAAATTCGTATCATGTAAAGGAAAAGCAATCTAGCCTCATCGGTTCCCTTTTCCTAATCTGTACTTTTAGCATGGATTTTGACACAAATTAGTTTAAAATTTGAACTTTAGTAATTGAACGCGAATTTATGACTATTGTTTGTTGATCGCAATTTTTACATAATAATAGGGCGGGCTATTTTTTTTAGGGCGGATTTAGAAATACGTAATACTTTCGTGTTTTTCACGATATTAGATATAATACACTATTAACTATTTAACTTAACCAATTATCATTAGATATTTACTTACTTACAGTACAATAAATCTGTTTCTTAAATGCGCTTGCGTCGTGTAGATTGTTATGTCGCGTGTAGATTGTGTGTCAACGGATTTCGCTATCTCAACTATCAAAAATGGGTAAAGGCTCCGCTGATTGACGCGCTTCTTCGTCTCTTTTAATAATACAATGATTGCAAATTAAAACACTCTTTGAAGGGAAAGCCGTTTTATGGATTTCCTTAACCCGGCTTCGGGAAACTTATAGATCGGCGCGACGATATGAGGCGGAAATAAACTGCCATTTAAAATCAATTTGTGTTAGGCGTTCGGGGCTATTTTCCGATGAATCACCGACCGTATGTCCTCGGAATAAGGGTGCTGGTTGAAGTGAATTAACGACGAACGATGTCCGAAGAAGTTCGGTGGGTCAGTAATAGGAAACGTACGGGTTATAGCCAGATTACGGCTCAGGGCTGGCCAATGCCGGTGGCCATCAGTTGATTTGGTTCCATGATTACAAATGTGGCATTTGACCTTCGTTGTATCGGTTGAGTTTGTTGCCTTTTAATGGAATAGTAGTTTTTGTCCGCGGCTTTGCTCACGTATTATATCGTAATCCCGTTTTCCAAGACCAATAGTATCCCATATGTTCAATAAAGTCTATGTCAAAAATCAAGTGGATTCGTTGCTTCATTGTAGCGTGAAGAAAAAACAGACAAACATTCTTTCCTTATTAATATTATAAACGCGGAAGTGTAATTTTTGTCTGACTTCTTTCTGTAACTTTAAGACAAACCCCAGAAAAAGATGCGGAATATTTAGTGTCGAAAAATCTAATTTCTGCGTCCCGAAGTTGCAAGCAAATTTGTATCTTATTTTAATAGGTTAAGTATAGTTTTTCTGCAAACATACGGAGTAAACCAAACATGTAACATAATATATATATATTATTGATTTTCCTAAAGACTTTTTTACGTGGCAAGGCTGAAAACCATCCTTTTTTCTTAATATATAGTTTTATTTTTGGTTTTAAAAGTAAAGCATATTGTTCATAATCTTACCTGTAACTATTTTTCAAAATAATAATTATTTTTGTCGCCGAATTATTTTTCTTAATATTAAGATCAATCAACTATGAACTTGATATTGGATTACATTGTTATCTTTATTTAGTCGTGCTATATAAGTGACTCTTTACAATATATCAATTTTACTACACTAAGGGTTTCACCGCTTAATGTTAAAGTTTGTGTTAGGCTATCCACATTTTTTTGACAGATTCTTCATAGAAAATCTATCAAATAAAGTTGTATCTGTTAAATAAATAAATATGTAAGCGGTAAAACAGGCCCTTAGTGCTGTAGTAAGTTTAAAGACACAATTTAGTTCTCTCACTGAGAATTTTCTACTTTTGTGTCATATAAGAAACGTGACTTGTATTAAATATCAGGGATCAATCCCTAAGGCCCGGTTTACATTTAATTAAGTACAGTAGCGAGTTAACAAAACGGTCAGCTAAAAATTAAGTAGTAAGTAT
>JAOTAV010058104.1:0-32435 GCA_026546445.1 Cyclargus thomasi
TATTCGATATTCTACCATTATCACACATTAAAAAACCGAAATAACACAAATTTAACAAAAAATACAAAAATCACAACTTCACTCTCTGAAATCCCCGCCAAAACTCAATTTAATTTATTATAATTGTAATTTGAATGTAAAAAAAAAATAAACTTTATTTATAAAATATTAAATAGTAATATAGCATGTTAACCTTTTTTTACGATAATAACCTAATTCATAGTTAGCCATGAAACTGTAGTCTCATTTTTGTTTTAAAAAAAAATTTTTCAAAACAAAAATATAAGTAGTCACAAAATAAAGCGTGTAGCATAATAGCTCAAAAGCTATAGATCTATTCTCTTTCAGTACAAAGTGTGTAGCGAAAAATGCTTTCCTTTACAGGAAATATGCCATTTACGAACAAAGTAGCAAAACCAGGTAACTATTACATCCAAGTGTCTATAAATACCGTTAGAATCAGTTCGCAATAAAATACGAACGTAAACTATAACCTCAGGTAACATTGTCGTTTATATTCTGCGGATGGCGGAATTGCTATAAATCAGTGCGATAATAATTATACGACGCTATTTGAGCCATAAGCGTACATAGTGATATATGATAAGGACGCTTTCACATTGATTACGTTACTTTAGGAAGCTTCTCCTGTCATGCGTGTAGTCGCCCGCACGCGGATCTGACCTTTTGAAAGTAGCCAGTATCCTATAATTCATACTATGCTATCCATACTAATATTATAAATGCAAAAGTGTCTGTCATTCTGTCACCTCTTCACGTTCAAACCACTGAACCGATTTGGCTGAAATTTGGTGCCTTATATATTTTGAGTCCCAGGGAAGGACATAGGTTACTTTTTCACCCGGAAAAATGTAAGTTCCCGCGCGATAAACGAATTTTGGCGCAACATAGTTGCGGGCATCATCTGCTGTAGTCATAAGCAGACCTAATCCGCGCGCGGGTGACCAACATGTATGAAACGCATAAGGTTTTTTTAGATTTTTTAAGGTTGAGAGGTGCTTATTATTTCTATTTAGACGCACATTTAGTTGACAATTTATATTTTATGTGATTTAACTATGTCTTTTCTAGTGTCTCAAAATATGTAAAAGTCAATTTTATTTACCAATTTTTTAACAAAATTGGTCGACAATTTTATTTGAGAGTGAGTAAATAGACACTCAGAATTTAGTAATATAATAATATTATCATAGTATCTGCTTGTACCATTACACAAGTGCAGGAAAATAAATGATTAAGAAGCAAAGAATTATTTACTCACAATCCGAAAATGACGACGCATTTTGGTGTAAACACGACCTAACGTTTTACGGTAACCACTAAACAAAAGCTTTATCTGAATTCACAACAATTAAATCTGTAATTATTTACGTTAGATAAACCGCCGCGTATCCATCTGCTTTATATAATTATATGGATTTTAACATTCAACATTAATATCACCATAGCTTAAAGTAAATTCATACTCGTATATTATAAAATATATATAGTTCTTGTGTGCGTGTGTTTGCACACTGAAGGGGTAAAATTTTGAATCGAGGCGCCTGAATATGGACTAGCTGAGATTGGGGGAGGGGAGAGAATCCCTCAACATTTACCTCCCCCCTCCCCTCTGCCGGAGATAAGTAGTTTTTAAGTTTTGAACTTTTTTGTATTTTGAGGTTAAGTACTACAATTCTCAACTTTCAGTACTAAAATCGCTACCGTTTATTAAAAAAAGGTCCTCCGATGAAGCGCTTCCGCTACTATAGTCGGTTCGCCGCTTATTAAAAAATAGATCATCCGACGCTACTTTGGGTAAAAGTTGAGTTCGGACAATGGTCACTCCGGGTATCAAAAAAACAACCTGAAGGCTTAACCCAACCGAGTCGGGGCGTCCTAAAGTCGTTTTCGACAATGGTCGAGGAATCGATTCGAAGGATCTTATGATTGTATGGTCATAAATCGATCTTGTGATCGATTAAGATCGGGCATCCCTACAACCTGTCAAACAATCAATATGGTGGTTTTTCAATGTGTTTTCATTGAAACTTTAAAAAATATTTTATAACATTTGACGCATCTCCGGCAACCAAAATGTTATTAATAGGTTTAATACGAACCCATCTTATCACCCCACAGTTCCAGTTTCCTCAAATTCAGGCGACTCGATTCAAAAGCCAACCCGAAAAGATTATAAGAAAGTAATTTTTTGTATTAGTTCTGCTCAGAGAAAAAAATAAAAACTAGACAAAACAAAAGAAGAAAACTTTTATCGGAGTGTAGAGTGAAAGTTCTTTTTCACATTAGACCGTGAACACTGCCACATGTACAAATCCTATACAAAATCTTAGTAAACGCGAAACGCGTTGACGGTCGAATGTGAAAATAAAATCTCGCATTCGGCACTCATATCATAAAAGAATATTCAACATTCTCAAAATAGACACGAAAAGCCCTTGAAAGTAAACCTTCCTCGAGATTATGCATATCATGGCCTATCGGTAAATAGGTTGGCACATCATCTCGCCCGATATGCACTATCGTAATATCGTAATATCGCTGCCCTTTCGCATTCAAACCTCAAATCTTATCGCCAAATGTTTGGGCTGTTGTAACAGAAAAAGTTTTAAGTTAAAAGGGTTTTATTAAAGTACATGTAAGTTACCACATTTTAGGCGCTTATGACATTTTGTTTAATGAGCTTAACATTTTTAAAACGTATTCGTATAGTGCTTGGCGTAGTAATAGATTTTTTTCTAGGAGGAAGTTTTTTAACCGACTTCCAAAAACGAGGAGGTTATATGTTCGGCTTTCAAAAGTATATATGAATATAATATAAATATATATAAACTCCCAAGGAAAAAAAAACTGAAACTTTTAGCATATTATAAATGCTTGAGATCGGAAAATAGAATGTAGTAAAGTTTATAATATTTAAGTGCATTGAAAAGTATGGTAACCGATCGATAAATAATAATATTAAAAAATAGATATCACTTCCAAAAAATTATATTTGAAGTTTCATTTTCATTTTTTGCTAATAAATATAAAAAATAAAACGGATATCGCATGCGATTTTATCACGCTATCGACCGATATTAATGCGCCTATATGAGGTACTGTACTTATTTTTTTTTTCTAATTCTCGGTACACTATGGCCTATCAAGACTCATTTCAACTCATCACAGCCACACTCTCGACTCACACAAAACTAAAAAGTTTGTGTATATGGCAAGAAAATGATAAATGCTTTAGGAATTTCGCCCTTCACTAATATATTTAAGGTAAGGGAAAGAATCTGTCACCTTGTCCCTACCAATTCTGGAACCCTTTTTATCTCGATTCCCCTTTCATAGCGACCCGACACTTAAAAACAAAATATACCTTGTATGGAAAGTATCACCATAATAAAATATGCAATATCGGCACTCTGCCGTTTTTGGTAAATCGGTATATAATATAGTTATTATTATGAATGACGAGCATGGATTGCCTATCTGTAATTAAATAATTATTTTGACACTACCCTATCTGTCAAACTGTTCCTTAATTTTAAGCATAATAATAATTAAAATTGCTATGTACCTTGGTTCTACTAAATTCAAACACAAATGTATATTGCGAAATGTGCTTCTACTTAATTTAATAGTTAAATTATTTAAGCGTAAGTCAGCAAAAAATGAATCGCGTTTTATTTGAGTTATTGAAACGTTTCAGTACATTAGCGCAGACATTCCATTTTCATAAGCGATTCATCACGTCTTCTACAAGGCGGACAGTATTTTATCATTATTTCAATGAAACATTAACTACGATTTGGCATTGCTATAGAATCTTATCGTGAGGGATCTTAGATTCTATAACATCGTTACATAAAGATACACGACTTGACGACGACGTCTATAACAAAAAGCAATATATTAATTATTTCAAGGACACAGCTTAATTGTTACTACAGGTCGAAATTCAACCATAATATTTAAATCCATCGCTTAGACGAGCTGTAAAAAATATAATCTATTCTCGATTCAATGAAAGGCTTCAATTTGGTACAAAAGGTTTCTTTATCAGGCCATTAAATTAAAAAAAAACACAGACGTCAACCATAAACAATAGATTATTTCGTGTATGATTATCGTGTCATGACAAAATATTGTAGTGTGCGTAGCATTTTATTTATTAAAAAAAAGAGAGATAAAAGCGTATTTTAAAATAATATTGGTATTCTACACACCTCCTCCACATCACCTATAACTGGGAGAAATTTCGTGCTTTTACATCTACGCCTTTCGTAAAAAAAAAATTTATAAAAATAAATTATAAACGAGCGAACGGCTTACCCCATAGATACTCGCAACATCAGGGTTGCCGGTGCGTTGTCGACCTTTTAAGAGGGAATGCGCTCTCTTCTTAAAGGTTTGCAGGTCTTAGCGGTCCGAAAATACTGCTGGTGATAGTTTATTCCAGTGTTTTACTGTGCGAAAGTTACGCGAAAATCGTACTGTGGAAGACTGCCATTCATGAAGACGATATGGGTGGTAAATTTTGCCGCGTAGGTCGATGGCGATGTCAGGTGGAATGACTCCTTTGAGCAATTTCCGGGATAAAGTTAGATTAAAGGATGCTGAGCGAAGCTACATCTTGGCGCGACTCCAGGGGGTTCAGCCTTTTTGAAACACTATGGCAATCAACAATCCGAGTCGCATCGCGGCCCTTCGCTGAATACGATCTAGAAGGAGCAATTGGTATTTAGGTGCCCCTGCCCAGAGATAAGAGCAGTATAAGGCCGGGCCTGTGCCTTGTCAAGCTATAGGCGTTGGATCGGATTAAAATACTGTCTCGCTCTGTTTAAAATACCAAGCTTCTTCGAGGCTAAGTCAGCTTTACCCTCCAGATGACAACGGAACTGGACTTCACTGAAAATGTTAACGCCAAGTATTTCAATGCTGGGGGAAATTGTTGATTAGGGTACAAAGTTTTCCGCAAGCGTATTAATATATAGATTTGCTTTATGATGTTTAAATTCTGCAGGTCACACGCCCGTAAAACTTGTCCTTCATGTGTAAGTTTGGATACTCCTAATTTTATTAAGACGTGTAAGTTAATCTTAAGATACCACGTTAATTCATCACACATACTTGTTCATTCAACGCATATTGAATTTTAGATTCGATAGTGTACTTTACATGTAGAGTGTCCGTCGCCTAGTAGGTAAGACCTTTGCTTCGCACGCGCGTAGGTGCAGGTTCAACCCCGGGTTAAGGCGTGTAGATAAGACAATAAGACATTTTTAGATCTCAAGTACATAATATGATCAATATCGTGAAGATCCCTGCTTCGGCACGAATGGGCTACCACGATCTGAGTGACCAAACGGCCTCACAGAAAACTGGCGTGAAACGGCGATGTGCTATGTTTCATTCAGTGAGTGAGTTTATCGGTGGCCTAACTTCCCTTATCCCCTATCACTATTCTCATTCCCTGTTTCCTCATAAAAAGGACGACAACGCATTTGCTACGTTGACCCCTAAATAATTTTAAAAAGGTATACGTTACTAACAATATTCAATGATAACTCGTGAAGTTTCAGTAAGTATTAACTCTAACAAATGTCCTAACTGAGACAAAATACGAAGTATAAGAAATCTCGTACACTGACTACAGAATTATCCCCTGAGGACATAAAGAATTCAAGCTGAGAGTTTGTAGTATTCATCGTATCATTTATTTTCGTCCCTTACAAGTTTCGCAAAAAATCTAGGTTCAGGATTATGAGATTATGAATCCAATCATTTGGAATTTAATGAAAAATACCTGATACTTGATACTATTAAGTTTACTTAACTACTACTGGGATAACAATATTAACCAACTATAAGGGCCTGTTTCACCGCTTATTATTAAAGTTTCTGTTAGGCTAACCACAACTTTTTTGTCAAGTTCTCCATACAAAATCTGTCTAATGAAGTTGGATCTGCCAAATGAATAGAGTATATGTAAGCGGTGAAACAGGCCCTAAATATGTGTAAATGACTGTTACCTCTTAAACTACTTTACCTTTTAAACTATTTTACCGAATTCAATAACTATATTATATATCTGTAGGTATTACATTTGAAGCGAGATAATTAGTTTAGTTCCAACTGTGTGGTGTACACTGCACTAGTACGCATTTTGTTTTCTTTTAATTACTATTGTTTATCTCGTCCGCAAAGGGTTAACTGGTAGAGGTTGCTTAGTATCAATAATTTCGCTTTTTGTTAATCGTTAATTTTAAATTATCAACTTGTAATAAATACATGATTTTTTATAAATTTACGAAAATATACGTAATCTACACGAGGAACGTATTTAAAGGCAAAGAAATCGCGAGCATCGTCCAGTATTTTAAACATTAACCAGGAATGCAAAATCTTTTTTGAAACGTCGTTTCCACGTCAAAAGTTGCGAATTTTTTTTCCAGTTCTTATATTTTTATTTGTCATCCGTTCCAATTGTAATAAATCCCAGCCATATGTTCAATATAAAATACAGATAGCCTCCGGAACGTGTATAAATCGGGGTCGATATCGGGACCATAAAAATTGGCATCGGAATCGATTTTGAGCGCAATAAATCGGCATGCCGTAGCCCACTAACTCCCCGGTCGCTGGCGACCCGGCTATGCACACCTAATTAAACTTTATCAAATATCTCCCAAAATTTATTCGATTTTACTACCAAGGACTTAAAAAAAAACGTCGCTTGAACAAACCTTTCGAAAAAACCACTTACCAAAAAATATTCGGAGTGCAATAATTTCAGTTACCATTTCTTATTACATTGAAATTATTATTTTAATAAGATCACCTATTCGCTACTTTGATCGATCCTTCAATTCATTTATTTTGTAGTTTCGTACTTGCATATTGTTAAGATCTGCGCCTGCAAACAGAAAAATAACAACTCGAATAAAATTCTAAGCTATGTCATCTCGATTAATACAAGTAAAAAAAAATGCCGAGGCGAAATTCATTCCTGATATTCGAAATTCGTTCATTATGGCTTATAGAACATAATTAGTTTATAAAGAAAGGAATTTATTTTTTATATTTTTTTAATTAAACTACTTCTAAAAAATCACCATTGTTACCGTCGCATAATGTAGTAGCGGGGGATGAGGTAAGTGAGCGCGGGGTAGGCCAAGCGCTCGCGCCGGCCGTGGTGAGTATAATGTTAGGAGTTTTTGGGAAAATTTGAAAACCATATAACTTTTTTTTATAACAGTAAATCGTAAAAATGCAATACCTATATATATATTTTTTATTTGTAGATTACGCAGTTTAAATTTCGCCACGACATTTTGTGTCACATTTTATAGTATTTTACTAGGCAGGTGTAATAAAAACTTTACATCAAAAGATATAGCTCTAATGCGTATATCCACCTATACGGAAATACCTAATGAGGTATCATTACATGAATGATTTGACACCATTGGCACTATCGATCAAACAATTGACATCGCTCATTGGTAATGGTCAAATTTGATCATAATTGCCCATGATCAATTTTGATTTTGCATTATATCTACGTTTTACACGAGTCAAGTATATTGTAGTTCAGTTAAACGCCATAGCAAAACGTGAAGATGAACTTTTTCTTTAATTATGATCATTATAATACCGTCTTTTGTTTTTATAATGACTCCACTACTTGGCCAGTTAGCGGCGCCAGTTCCTGGCCGTCTTAAAGTTTTAACGACTTGATAACAGTCTGCTAGTATGAAACTAGCGAGTAGACATCTGTGCAGACGAGAAACTTCGAACATACGGGTTCTTATCGAGCTTGTAAAATTAGACCAACCTTGGTGAAAACAAATACACAATTTAGCTAGTATAATTAAAATAATGGGTGGCTATAGTGATTGTGCAAGCTTACGCTAGAATTATTTTCTTAGTTTTTAGTGAAAGTCTAAATTTAATTATGGTACGGTAGATTTCACAGAAGTAAAAAAATGTCTAAGTAGAATATAGAGTATTTATTAGCGAACCAAGCTAGCTTGTAAATACTCTGTGTATATGCCAAATTTCATCTTAAGCCGATCAGTAATTTTGGCGTGATTGAAGGTAAAACATACAAACAACCAAACTTTCATATCTTTATGATTATTTGTAAATTATTGTTCTGGTTTGATGCGAAACATTTCAATATTTTTACAATATAAATAAGTTTGTAGTTGATTACTAAAATAACCAACAACAAACTTATTTTATGAACAAAATTTAAAATATGTAAATACGTAAACTTCTTAAACGGTCTTCGTGAAAATTGGTTACAAAATACATTTTATCATACGACTTGTCGTTGCCTCCGCGTTACATCGTGCTAGAGCGAGATGGGTGTATAGAACATTCGGGAAAGCGTGAGAGAGATGGAGTTACCTTTTGGCATGTTCATATTGATCTTTCACCCGCCATTTTGGTCTGAACCATTCTCGCTTCGGGCGTCGCGCGTTCTGCGCTTCAGCGTCTGAAAAAAAAACTTTTGTATATTTTTAATTGCATGAACAATTGCTAAAATGTCTCTGGTTTCCAGGAGGTTTCATAAGACGAGGTTTCATAACAGAGTAAGTACTTAGTATGCCTGACAGACTAACTAGTAATATAATCAAAACGTTTAGGCACAAAATAAAAAAAAAAACATTCATGTTACTACAAAACATTCGTGCGTAGAAAGTTAATACATAATTTTATCATTCAGTCAAGTCACACTAAATAAACTAAAAATATTATTATTAACTATTTATCATTTGAATCATATTTTTGACTAAATATTGGCTATACAAATACTGTACTACTACTTCAATGGACCATGACGGGCTACAACAGGCCATGACCAATGAGGCGACGGGGTAGGTAATAGTGTATGATGGCGAACGATGGCCAACGTTGTATGTTATGGCTTTTAAACACCAATTAATCGCTCTCTATAATTAACGATGGCCAGCATTGAGCTATGTTAGGACAGTTGGTTTTTGCCTTATCTATATTCAATCTAATTCTGTAAACCATAATATAAAAAAATATATAATATTCTTTATATATTTACCACGTTCAACCTTTTACACGTTTTCGACTTCGACTGTACCTACTATGTGTTTTTGTATGAGTATATGCCGGTGAAAATTGTGAAAGTTAAATAACATTTAACGGGTATACATTTCAATATAAAACGAATTATGCATGTTTTCATCAATTCCCTGAAGTGATGTCTACATATTATGCCCAATTTTTCATTCGGAAGGCAGAAACTTTTTCGTTCGGATACACGAATATTTTCGATAAATGTGTTAATCTTGTTAAGGGCGGCAAATAAATTTGTTTTCCGTCAACACTGTAAATTATCGAATTCTGTTTCGAAAGTGTATGGATCAAAGAAAATTATCGATATCGATATTTTTGACACATTTCCTTTTACAAAGGGTGGGCAATTACTAATAAGTTTATCTTCTCTTTTCCCACTTATAAAAGGAAATGTGTCAAAAATATCGATATCGATTGTTTTGACTCATTTCCTTTTTTTTAAAAGGTAAATTTGACACATTTTCTTTTAAACAAGGTGGGCAATTACTAATAAGTTAATATTCTCTCTTCCTCTCAATTTGCATTAATCATGTAATATAGGACACATGATACTTTTTAACCTGGGAAAGTGTACGGTTCCCTGGCGATAAATAATTTTAGCGTGATAATCCCATAACATTAAATTTGCATATTCCGCTAAGGTATTTAGTTCAAATTGTTGAATACGCTGGCAACTTTAGATTATATTCAAACTAGCATGCCATAAATCAAGTGACTACTTATTTATAAGCCGTAGAAGTGGGTAAAGAACTTTTCATCCGGTTTAAACTGCTTTTACATGGCGCACTGGAGCAAATTTATTGTCATGATTCTCGCACCACACTGGCTCTGCAGTAAACAGCGCCCGCAGCGATACTGCTCCCTACTTTATTACTTCAGAATTAACAAGAGAATTATTATCGATATTTTTATGGCACATTACTAGCTGATATCGAAAATTCGCTTTAATACATATAGCACTTTTTTATTTTAAGTATTTTATATAAAATGTGTTAATCATATATATTATATTATGATATATGAAAACACGTTTTGTTTTTATGCTAAAGAAACGCAGGAACACAAAATTATTTAGGTTAAAAAAAATAAATCTTGGGAATTATCTTCGAAACTCTTACAAGATTACTGTATTTTATTAAGGACGTTATTTTCCTTATATACGAAATAACGTATTACACGTAAATTACAATCCCAAGGGAACTGTATTTCTCTCTGCAATCAAAAGGAGCTTATAACATATAGCCTATTCCACATATGTTATTTTATCCTATAGCAAAATTATTTCATCGGAATATTAATTACGCAAGATGACAATTTTTGTTCTCATTGGTAATTAAAGACGCCCTAAAAATAGGAATAACGATAAGAAAATGACTCTGATAATTCAATTTCTCACAAAGCTATGACAATTTAAAAATCACATAAAATAATACTTCTCAAAACGCTCCATACAAAACGATACTCTATTATGACGCACTTACCGATAGTTTGTACGCATCGCGGGAAGACTTTGTTTAACAGCTAAATTTTATCAAAATCGTTTTAGTACTTTCAGAATAATTGACGCACAAAAATCCAAATAAACGTTTACATCTATATATACTAATTATATAAAACTAAAGAGTTTTTTTGTATATATTATATACGCGTTAAGTTCAGGAACTTCTAGCTGGATTTTTAAAAAAAAATTTGTGTTGGTTACTCCATTTATCGAGGAAGACTATAGTCTATATAACATCACACTATAACCTAGTAATGAGAATTACTGCTAATTTTTATTAATTTCATTAGCAATCTAATTTTTATGCCTTAGCATGCTACATGCTATTGCTGTGCTACTTGCGAAAATTAGTAGTAAAATATTAAAAACTGGTTAAAATGCATTTTTTGCTAAAAGCTAAAAAATTTAATTTAATTTTATGCTACTTGTTAAAACTAAATTTTAATTATTAAGTTATCATAACTGGTAACTGTGTTTTATGATGTGTCTATGTGTTTTCATTACTATACATCATTAGGTATATACTTGTCTAACATTTAAAAACATACTTACATTTTTTCCGGTCTTCACTAAAATAGTTTCAATTCATTTAACATACATTTAAATTAAATTATATAGAAGAAAATATTTAATCGATTTTGTGACCGGTATTAATTAATGGAATAATTGTTTCACTTCACTAAAAAAACTCTACGACAAAATATTAAATATGTAAAAATAATAAAAAAAAAACACAAACTTTTCAAAAATAGACTCTAAGGTCATGCAATTAAACGCATTTTTATAATCGCAGACTAAAATTATTAATTGCTGCGCATGATGCTATTAGCAATTATGTTTTTTAGCAAGTACGATTAATTTAATTGCTGCTAATGGTTATTTAGCAATTAATTTTTAATGCTAATGTTTTTTCTGCCTTCAGTACTATAACCAATAAGAGCCGTGCAGTAATCAAAAAATGTTTTAAAAACAGAGTGCAGAGTGCGGGTTTTTTTTTTACATTAGACCGTGAACGCATTTCGCGTTTACTAAGATTGTATATGAAATTTGTACATGTGACCGTTAGCATCGCTAGGTGGTGTATAAATCTTATATAATATCTTAGTAAACGCGAAACGCATTCATTGTCGAATGTGAAAAAAACTCGCACTTGACACTCAGGGTAATTTATAAAGTTTACGCGGCTGTTGTTGTGGTAAGAGCTACTTTATAATAGTGTGACATTTCGATGAAATTATACAGTAATAAGTACCTAATACAAATCATCATTTCCAGTCAAAAATCAAAGGTGCTAGGCGATATGATAACACTACCTACCAACTTGTTTACTATAGCATGTTTACTAGTTAACAATGGCCCGACAGTTCATTGTCCGTATACCGTAGCCAGTGATAATTATGCGAGGGGATTGTCCTTTGGGAACCCACCGAAAGCTAACTCGGTTTTTGAACTCTAATCGTCAAAGTTTGTAATGCACAATACATTAACATAGGGCTCAACGCATAATGGTCGACGCGATTGTTAACGAAGATTGCTACAATAACAGAACATAGAAAATTGCTAATTCCCCGTCCCACTACCTAAATGATAATTAGGAGTCTGCATTCCGCAGGTACGTCTCACAAAATTCACGACTTTTAGACCCCTCCCTACGTTGTCTCAGGTGACGTCAATTTGCAATTTACTTCTAATAAAAATTGTAATCACCTCAGCTTAGAAATTTTTGGTGTATCAATATATTATAGTCGGGAAGCCCAAGAAAGGATTTTTTGGATTTTCATCGAGCGCGTAAGATTAAGCTTGTGTAGATTTTCTACATGTCTGTAGTTATCATGGTACAAAAATCGGATTTCTTAGTTAGTTTGGTTATTAAAAAGCTATTTTTAAGTACCGAAATATTATCGAAATTGTCAGATTAGGATAGGTGGTATTCAAAATACGTCAAAGAACACTTTCGCATAACCTACTGATGATTTAAATGTAAGGTAATTCTGTTATAACATAAAACAACAAAGCCTTATAATTTCGTTACCAAACTTCATAGATGTTTTATGTCGGACTCGACAAAATATTAGACATTGCTATCTAAAATCGTATAATTAATATAATATCCGATGTTTTTTTTTTCAATTATTATTTTTTTAACCTTAAAATGGCTACAGCATCTAAATGCACCGCTTAAATAAAAATGTTATTATTTTCTTCACCATTTTACCTAATCTACAAAACGTACTAGGACTCCATGACGCTCGAATTACTACAAAAATAGCACTCTCACCTCCCCTACCAATACCCCTTGGCTTTTAAATGAACTCTGTTTAGTATAGTGACATTTTTCCTCCTACAATAATAGCGAAAGATCCATCGAAGTATATCTTTATGTTATAACGTTCTGTAAAAATAAATACTTACTACAATGATGAAAGAATATTATTTCTAAGCACCAGCATAATTTAGATTACTTAGAAAAGCACAATAATAATTACATTTTATCTAATTTCTGCCCCTGACATAAAAAATAAATTATCCCGTCTATAATTGGATGGTAAATTTTATTGCTATCGTAAAATTACCATGAAACACTGCAAATAGCTTTTCAAATCAACGTTTTGTTGAGTTCATGTCAAATCTCTTCCGGGTTGTTCGAGTAATGAGGAGTTCTTAAGAATTATAAATTCACAAAAAGTCCTATAATTTACTTAATTTTCTTAGTGTGACAGGGTATCGGTACTTCGAAATTATTAAAGAAGTTTTGACGAAAATTGGCGAAGGATAGAGACTTCTTCAGACAATTTAGCCTACATTGTTCTAATTCCTAACTATACTTGGGCACACCCTAGTTGCAGTGGCGTAACTACAAGGTGGCAAGCCGGCAAAATGCCACGGGCTCCTAGCCGGAAGGGGTCCCTGATCAGCCCCCTAGATAAGTGGCAAGCGGTTATTTTTTACAATAACCGCTTGACTTGTGTTTGTATTGGTTTGACATAGTGGAAAGAAAACGAATTTGCCACGGGCCTATAGTTACGCCACTGCCTAGTTGATTCCAATCGAGGACTTCGTCGTGACATATTGAGGTCGAAAACATAGATATAGAACCACTCGTCTAGGGACTTAACTAAAATAGGATAAGGTAAAAAAACTGCGAACGGTCCGTAGTCGTTCCGCGTGAAGTTTTCTTTGGCAACAGTTCAGAAGTGCGATGTTGGCGCGAACATTCCCACCAGCTGACTGCACGGCTCAAACATTTTTAATAAAACTTCTTATTCAACCAATATCATACTTCCTTAGGCTTATGCAAGTTTCTTGAAGTGGTTATAGATAGGTATGCATTTCTGTTTTATTTTAGTGTCACTATTTCTTAGCATAAGCCTGACAATATTTTTAAAGAAATTGAATTCCCCTTGTTATAATTTGAACTTATCTACATATTATTACGCGAGCGGAAAACTTTTTACCTCTTTTAACGAAAGACGAGTAGATGTTAAAAGCATGAAATTTCTCCCTGTATATAGTTGATATAGAGGAGAAGCTTGGAACACCATTGTTATTTTAAAATATGCTTTTACCTTGAATATTTTTAATAAATAAAATGCTACGCACGATATATTATTTTGACATGATAATAATAATCATACACGAAATATTATTTTGTTTATGATTGAAGATTATGTGATGTTTTTAACAAAATTTAGTAGCTTGAAAATGAGACCTGAAGTTTTTGATTGAATTGAGAAAATATTATAGTTTTTGTTATAGTTCATCTATATTAAAACTTAATATTATAAATATTTATAGTTGAATTGTGTTTAAGTAGAATGTTGTCTCTTTTTTCATAAAAGAAATAAGATAAAGTGTAGCTTAGAATTACTGAGATATTAAGTGATAAATATTATCTCATTTTTTATTGGAGAAACAGCCTGATTTGAATCTGTAAACCATATACATATAACAATATAATATTATATGACATGCCTTGGTAAGTTAGGATAGTATTATATCCCATGCATCACCCAAATCACAATTAAGCTCGTGTTCGACGTTTCCAATTGACAGTTTTTTATCCGCAAAGATTAATTTGACGTAGGGTAATCTCGATCTTACTATGTTATTTCAATAAACTTTAGTTAAAAATTAAATTAAATAATATATTAAACTCAAAGATTGACTGACCGCGACTTACTGACACTCATAGCCCAAAATCTTAACGGATTGGGCTGAAATTTGGCATGCAGTTGTTATGACGCAGGCGTCCGTTAATAAGCAATGAAAGCCTCTTTATTAATTCATATATTAATGGTCAGTATCTAACAACTCATAGCCCAAAATTTTGACGGATTGGGCTGAAATTTGGCATGCAGTTGTTATGACGTAGGCGTCCGTTAATAAGCGATGAAAGCCTCTTTATTAATTCATATATTAATACGCGAGCAGAAAACTTTGTTACGAAAGACGCGTAGATGTAAAAGCGTGGAATACCAATATTATTTTAAAATATGCTTTAATTTTGCATATTTTTACTTAATAAAATGCTACGCACACTACAATATTTTGACATGAACGATAATCATACACGAAACACTCTGTTGTCTATGGTTAAAGATTGATGTTTTTTAAATATAATTGAATGGCCTATTAAAGAGAGCTTTATGCCAAATTGAAGTCTATGATTGAATTAAAAATATTTTTTTTTATAACTCGTCAACACGATGGATTTAAATATTTATGGTCGAATTTCGACCACAGGGCGACCTCTAGTAGCAATTATTATTTCTGAAAAACAAATTGTATTACAAAAGCGTGTAAACTGAGGTGCTAAGTTAAAATTAGTAACTGTTACTAATCATATCAGGTATCGACACACATGAATTGGCCGAAACAAGCGAAGTTATTCTGAACTACAGCGCTTTACAAAACAACACCGCTAAAGTTTATCTCGTTAACAACTTCGGCGATAGATTCAGAAGCCCTACTCTTAACCGGAATATTCTGTTCTTCAGACAGAATACTGCTATCCCATTCTAATAACGTAATTTCATGATTGTTAAGGTAGCACGTGGCAACTGGCAATCCGATTTTTTTAATGAAATTAGCATTTTGCAATAACAAGTTGCAAACGAGCAGACGGGTCATATGGTGGGAAACAACTACCCATGGACAATTGTAATATCAAAAGCGTTACAAGTTTGTCGCCGGCCTTTAAATGAAGGTATAAGTTGCGGGAATAGATATAGGGAATGAGATTTAGGAAATCGGGCCTCCGATTAACTCACTCATTGAACAAGACACAGCGCAACGCTGTTGTTCGAGTCTAATAAAAAGGGTTTAAAAGTACGGCCCTAGGCATGAAGCTAGTAGAACCAACAAGTTGACACTTTGATTGAATTTGTTAACAATATGTTTGCTATTTATTTTTATAACTGTATTCTGCTATCAATAGTTTTGTCTCTTAACTTTTACAGAACGATTATTATTTACTTTACCTATGCTGACATCTATAGTTTCTACACGTTCCCTATTCATTATGAATATTTGTACTATTAGGAAAGTTAATTCATAGCCTATAGTCATTTGGTTACTTTATGTCAAATTCAGCTGACAGATCGCTACTAAAATATGGAATTTACTTCCGACCAAATGTCCGTCCGTCAACAGGCTAGGAATCGATAAACTCGATGGTTCTTCCTATCCAATGCATTTGGAACGTTAAATGTTCCACGCTTATCCCTTACGTTCGAATTGAGTTTTCACTTCAGAACCCCTAGCCAACATGTTTTATTTACCGCTATATAGATTGGCAAGCAAGCAAGTAAAAGCATTTTCTCCCAGTTATAGCTGAGATGGAGGAGGAGCGTGGAATACCAATATTATTTTAAAATATGCTAATGTTGCATTTACGCTACGCAATAGGTACGCTAATAATCATACACGAAATACATACTCTTTTGTTAATTATTGTTAGTCTGGGATTTTATTTAATAAAATTGAATGGCCTGTTACCGAGACCTTTATGCCAAATTGAAGTCATTGATTGAATTAAGAATAGTTTTTTTTTTTATATCTCTCCTCTACTGTTTTCTAAATTTATGGTCGAATTTTGACCACAAGGCGGCCTCTAGTATTAGACCGGAGATTCTATTAAAAAAAGAATAAAGAATAGGTAAGGGCTCGGGACTCCGTTTGCAAGAGCATTCTCCATTTGGTTCAACACAAGCTAAATGACTAGAACAACGCCATCTATAGTGCGTACGAAGGAACAGTCTGGTTCCGTTTCAGCAAAGACTATGGTTTCAGTTTAGTTCCAGTGACAACTTTTATCATGTACTGGGTTGCTACTTAAGCTCATGTTAGTTCATGAGCAGTCACAGATGACGCTAAGTGGAGAGGTCAACAAAGTTAACTTCTCAAATCGAATCCAATTTACCAGTGATGTCATACAATTTAGCTGCAGACTGTTCATTTAGATTCACATGAAATAAATTAAAAAGCTCTAATTTGATGTCACAATATAATATAAGAAGCAAGGGATTTTACAGCATCCTTAAAACTTTAAAAAATAAACATTTTTAAAGAGGCTCGAATTACTTTTTGGCAAGAAAATCGTTTTTCACTGATAACTCTGAATATTTTTACTTTTAGGCGTGGAGATATTTAAAGTTAAAAGTCTTAGTAGGTATGGCCAGTATATTTCATACATTTTTTTAAATAATAATAATAATAATAATAGACGAATTTATGTACCCACAAGTTTTTGTAAACATTAAGCATTAATTTTCACTTGTTTCATAAAATATAGTCATTATATATCAAATTACGAGTACTTACCATGCTTAGTTTGCGAGTAAAATAATCCAGTAATGAGATAATGGGTTGACCAAATAAGCTCATCATCATAGATATACAATTCACTTTTTAAGAAGACGTCACTACTAGCACTAGAATTATTTTAAAGATGCTTCTGAGAATTCACATCCCTGATAGACGATCCACTACGAACTGTTGATAGTAAAACATCTCCAGCACACTCTCAATAACATTTCAATGTTGGCGGGAATGCACTCCGTCGTCTGTCCCTCTCGCACTTACGCAATTCGGATATATCCGTTTCATTCGGGTGTCGATTAACGTTAAACCATTACAACGAGAACAAAAAAGGGTCCCCTTTGAGTAAATTGTAATATATCATCGCCCTGACGTGAGTTTGGGGTCCTCAGTGAATCTCTTTTGTCCGATAGCAGTTAAGCTCCTGGCTGACGCTTGTCTTCGCTAACTGGAACTTATTTTATGATACAGCTGCCTTTTGCAAAAAAAATGTGAAAAACTGATATAGAAGTTGTGTTAACTTTAAGAGAGGATAATGTATGCCTGTCTCTGTCTATATACTCTTAAAACGCCTAAGCGATATTTATGAAATTTGTTTAAAAGATCATCAGTCCCGAGAAAAGACACGGGATGATTTTTATCCTCACATATAAACGATTCTTGCATCATACACGAATTTAGCGAAGGAAAAGTTGCGAACAATTTTTGTTTTCTAATATAATCTGACCAAAAAGCATAGGGGTAAAAATATTCGTAGGTAAGCCACAAATGCTACAAGCACGCACGGCTCAAACTCATTTATCAAAAATGTTAACAAAAGCGTAGAAAACGCCACGCAGCTGACTAAGACGATAGTCGATAACGCACTCCACATCATTCAAATTTTTGTTTCCATCATAAATTATTTACTTCATATAAAAATTGTTAAAAAATTGGTATAAATCAAAAACAATGACATCAAATAGCTATAAGAGCTATAAGTTTTTTTTACTACTCATTACTCAGTTACATCAGGCAATTAGTCAGCTTGTTTACTGGTCCTGGCTTACAAAAAGTACCTTTGACATTTTTAACAAGCGTGATGATATTTAAAAGTATTGAATGTTTCGAATACTTCAAAAATTTTTAAGTATACCTAATTTATAAATTGTAAGGAATACCCAATTTATAAATTGTAAGGAATACGACAGTCTTTGGCTCTGCTTCTTGTGGATGACGAGATACAAAACTACAGGGCAGTAAGACCATACAATATCTACAGCATTCAGATTAAAATTTCTAGAAACATAGAAGCTCGTAATTAGAGCATACCAACTAAGGAAAACAATAGAACAGCTTTTTCCACGATGAGTTATTGAAGTAAAGTGGCGCTTTGCTACCGGAATAAACTTCTACCTATTTTTATCTATTATGATGAGCCGTTCACTATCGGCTACCTGGCATGTTTCTCTTATCAAGACACAAAGAACTCGGACAAGTCAATATGTAGCACACAAATGAACGAAGTCATTACCAAATTAACGATATCCAGGTGAACAAAAAAGCATTTAGTCAACAAATCTTTAACGACACGGTCGTAGTGTTGTGTGTCGGTTAGAAAAATCGTGTGCAGTTTTTGATGCTACCATGTCTACTCCTAGCAACTCTCCGCCACCAAGCCTACTGTCTGACGAAGATTCAAGAGTATCGCTGTCATCCGAATTATCTGCAGACACAACAGTGCAGTATGAGGCACGGACTGAAAATGCACCACCAAAAGATATGTATAAAATGGGTCCTCTCACGTCTCATGGAGTGGAAGATATCCTATCAGATGGGGTTCGCTTTGAAAACCAAGATAACACTTTACAAGATTGCAAAGTTGAAGGGGTGCCCGGATTACCTGGATCATATGTTCAAGATTATAACTCTCGAGATTCTACAGGTTTTAGTATACATGATATTCTCGGTCTGCCACAGTCTTACAACAACAATACGCATGAAAATTTGGATTGTGGTTACGAGTATACGATGCGACAGTACGATTTAAGGAAAACCTCAACAAAAATTTATAGGCACAACAGCGACGAAAGAATGCAAGACGATTGCATAACTAAAAACGACGCTATTATATTGAACAATCAACAAATGGAAAATCTGGACGTGTATAACAGGCAGTATTTTGTTAATGAACCTGTACGTCGACTTCAGAAAAGTAGTTTAGTCAACTGCGCGAAGGAATCTGAGGAAGACCTCGTTGATATTAGTGCACCGCGATACTCAAGTCAGGTAAATATTTAAGCAATAATGACTCTTAAAATAAGTTATCGACAAACCGCACTAACCAGAAGCTGCCTATCATTTATAAATACGTCACATAAATATTGAACAAATGCGATATGAACTTTATTCTTTACCAAATCGTGTGCGTTGGTAGCAGTGTTTTAACACTATAAAAAAGTATTTATTATTTAACGTGAGTTTTAATGGCCCTAAGTTTTTAAAACTACACTAAGTGTTAACCAGTTATTGTACTAACACAAGTTCATAGTGCTAAAAATAAAAACTTGAATTTCTTCTTTTTATTTCAGACCTATTCATGGAACGAAAATGCATCTTCTGATTTGACCAACCAAATTGATAATAGCGTCGTGGGGATGTCAAATGGTAAAATTAATATTATGATTGACTAACTTAAGCTTATTAATTTATATTACGATTAACAATTACAATATTTTAATGTTACAGATATGGCTGCAAATTCAACTTATCAAAAGGGCTTCACTAAAAGGGCACGCACAGCATATACAAGCTCACAACTAGTGGAGTTAGAAAACGAGTTTCACCAAAACCGATATCTTTGCCGACCCAGGCGCATCGAATTAGCAAATTACTTACAATTGTCTGAAAGACAAATAAAAATATGGTTTCAAAACAGAAGAATGAAGTACAAGAAGGATAACAAACTTAACAAGCCATCATCTTCAATCGCTGACAGTCCATCGACTAGTTCGAAAGAAGCTTCTCCGAGTCAAGACCACAAAATGAGTCATAGTAGAAGTTGCGGAAGTCACGATCTGCATAGACGTTTTATACCTGACAGTCACTCTAATCTTCACAAGTTACATTTAACTGCAAATGATGCAGTTTCAAATTCTTTAGATTTTTCGAACGTCTCTTCGTTAAAGATATCCATGGCAAATAGTTCTCAAAATACTATGGAAGTCTCATCATGTACGCCAAGCTTGCACTCATCGTATTATAACTCGGATAACAACAACGTTTACGTATCTGAAAGCTATCGTTACGGTAATGATGAATCATTACAAATAAGTTCGCCTGCTATGCTGGGTCTTTCAAGTGATAGTTACATACCAAACGGAACAAATCTAAGAATCAATGATGATGTGAGTTATCGATCTGCTGGTAATCCTTTTTATAGTGTTTTTCCTAATGGAATAGTTTTACATCCCCCAACCGCTGAATCATACGGGTTCACCACAGGAATACCTACTATATCAGCTCCGACGTACGATGATAATAGCTTATCTCTAAGGACAACCAGCTTATCAATGCCTCAAGAGCCTTACGTCTACGGAACTCCTTCTGACGCATCTATAAACAATCCAAGTAGTAGTTCTTCGAACAAATATTCGTCTTACATATCACTTTAATTTTTGTTATGCTAGTATATATGTTTTGTTTAAAGTCAAACATTTTGACGGATTCACATTCATGTTTTTATTATTCCTACTTTATTTATTATTTCTTAATTTCATGATAAAGTAGATCTTATTTTCTATGTGCTAAAGTGGGCAATTCAAAAGCCGATGATAAACACTAAACTATTATCAACATAAGCGCATGGCTTCAACAACAACAAACAAATCATTAGTAGATCTAAGTATTATTTTATATTCCTTTTATAGATTAAATTAATAGTTTAAGCACAGTTACAACTATTTAACATTAAGGTTAATGTTTATCGTACTATAATATTCCTTTAATGCAACATTCCTTAGTGAAAGCAAAATAAAAATCTTTTAATTTTTAAGAAGCAATTTATTTTATGTTGATTCGTCATTTAACAATAAAAAATAATATTTACATTTTACTGCAGTTTATTTGCTTAAAGTTATTTGCTTATTTTAATTTTTTTATTGAAATCACTGTGTGTCATGTTATTTTACATTAGATTGTCAAGCATTATTCAATCTTCATCTTCACTGCATCCTGCCGGAGATATGGGTTCATATAATGTTTCGCATATTACCTTACTAACATAAATTTTTCTTGACAAACATTCTGATATTGCAGTTCCTAATTCCTTCAATATCATTTCATTTAGTTTGACATAGCCAAATTGATTCGCGTTCAATTTTATGTACTGTTCTATAAAATCTAATCGGTTTGTTGTTGTACAAATTTTATTTGCTAGCTCTTCATGAGTATTATGTTGGGAGGATTCTGTTTGACTATTTTTAACAATTTCTTTCAGTCCATTTCTATTAATAAGTATGTATTTTGATTTCTTGTGTCCCAAATACGGATGGTAAGTGTTTGTATTAGACCTCACGGGTGCTGAAAAGTAATTTAAGTATATATTGATGTATATAATTTTAAAACTAAATATTAATTACTATTACTAATAATATTCTAATACTAATTGTTGGACAAGAAATATTTTTGTAGCGTGCGTGATGAGCAGAGCTACGTGCCAATTATAATTATTATTCAATAATAAAACTTCTTAACCTTTTTATGTTTCCATTTTCTTACAGTATACTTAAATATATACAGTATCTAACACGCACTGCCTACTAAGGATTAATTTGAAAAATATATGCATTACTTTAATTCGAAACATTAATTAAAGATATTCAAGGTTATAGAAAGTTTTCAAGTTAAAAAATATTATACCTACCAGATGTTATAAAACATCGTCGCGGAGTATTTTCACTATGACTGTTCGTATGTTTTTGCTGTGATCTGCTAATCATCTGATTACTCTAAAAATAATAATACTCAATAACTATAAATACAGTACAAGTATATTGTATGCGATAGGAAAAATCTATTTACAAATAAATTTAGACATTGAAATAACTGAATCTTACGTTTTCATTAGACAGCGTGCTGTAGACAATTGACATTCTTTCATTAGAACGGCACATCTGTAAAAATTGATATTCTTAGTTCATTTTCAATCCAAAAAATGCATTTTTAAATAAACCATTTAAAATTGGAACCGGTAGCCCAGTTTACGTGCTAAGTATTAAGTAAGTAAGTCTGTGGGCTGTTGCCCAATACCACAAGCAGTGGGTCTGCCAATTCGATATGCATTGCCTTGCATACCAATTGGCAAGGTTAGCTTTTAAAGTCTGAGAGCTGATAGCAAATTTCTAGTAGGTTTGATGCAAGCTGAAACGTTGTCATATATCTCTCTTATAACACCCCAATACGGCACTGCAGACCTGGCTAATGAGAAGCGTGGCCTACCCTACATTTTACCTAAGGTGAATAAAAATATATGTTATAATGTATTTTTTATATATGTTATAATTATTGTATAAAATATGTTATAATTATTGTAATTAGGAAAAACCGTCTAATTAACTTTAATAAATAAAGAATAAAAATGCAGTATGTAATTTTCATATATTGTAGTTGAATATTTAAAAAACAGCAAAATATATAAGTCAAATGTTTTAGTGGGGGTTTTTACATTGCCAGGCGCACGAAAATTACTCGGAAACTATAAAAAATGTATTTGTGCCAACATGAAATTTTAATATAGGATTTTTCACCAGTAAAGAATTAGATTCCGAGATATATTTTTGGAAATTTTCTTTTTTTTTTAGTTTTTTAGCCCCGCTTCTCACCAGCCAGGTCTGCAGTATTGCGATGCAATAAAAGAGATCCATCACAAGGTTTCATAAATAGCTCAATCAAAAGGTTCGTCGCATGTTGCATCGACTCGTTACTAATAATACAATCCTAATCATATATTAAAATTCACTTGACGGATCAAATGAAATTTGGCATGCAGATAAATGTGATGACGCCATTACTAATGCTAACGTTAGCATTAACTAAGAAAGGATTTCTATAAATTCTACTCTCAAGGGGTTAAGTAGGATGACAGTTTGTATGAAACAATCTTCCTTAATGCGAGCGAAACTGCGGGCAAAAGCTAGTAATTCGTGAAAGTTTATTTAGAACAATAATACTTACTAGTTTCCCAGATAAGGTCCTCCGTATGTAGTCTTGTAGTGGATCGTTGTTACTACTGAGCAAGGGCTGAAAAATGAAAAAAACACATCTATTATATAAAAATAAGTCGGATTTTCCTTCCTGGCGCTATAACTCCAGAAACACGAACTGGTTCTCACGGTTTTGCATTCGTTGGTAGGGTCTCAAGCTCCGTGAGGTTTATTTTAAAAAAAATCAAGAAAAATTTCTAGACAAAAGGAGGAAAACAGGGAAAAAATATTTTTCACGCACAGCGCCATCTTTGATACATAACATGCACTACAACGACGTTTGACATAGTAATAAATAAATGGATACTAATAACAAAAATATATTTTAACCCATTAAAATAATTTAGCATTGTTCACGGAAAAATTGTAGCCTGTGATTGTGACTAAGTACTGTTTTATTGCTAAAGAGCCTGTATATGCATACAGCTAGTATGCAATTTTTCCAAAGGTATCCGACAGATTAAGGTTGTTTGTCCACCAACACCGTTAACCCAGAACGAGAATATTGCGGCCTGATAATATGCTACTTTATGACATAGACTACAGGTTTCATTTTCCTCTACGCCTTTAATCACGGCGAAGACATTGACGATAGAGGAATGTCGCTAGAAAATTAATCTTATATCCTGAATCATAAAGTTGCATTTTATCTGGCCGAAATGATCTCGTTCTCGGTTGACTGTATTACTGGCGACGGCTGTTTCACCGTTTCCTGATAAAGATTCTGTTAGGCTTTTCCACAACTTTTGACAGTTTCTCCATACAACATCTGTCAAATAAAGTTGTGAATTTACTATGCAAGCTACATAGTAAATTACGACTTGTACTAAGGTACAAAGCATAAAAAACATTCTCAATAATAATACCTTTTTTGACGAATTGCAATAATTGTGATCTCCTATGCAGGATCTGCTACATCCACCACTAGAAGCTAGGCAATTAGCCTAAAATATAAAAGTAAATAATGTAGATTTCACTCATATTGATATACAAAAATATTTGTATGGATTGTTAAAGTTAAAGCCATTTTTTTAGATAACAGGTACTAATTCAGATTCGGCCGTTATTCTGATGATACGTAATCAAAGATTGTGTGGAATTGTATATTTGCGGAACCTTGGGCCTAACAGCTCAATACGAAAACATAAAGTCGCTTTCTGATCATCGTGACATGGGATTGCGTTCTACGAAAATTTAAACGAAATACCAATTAATAAGCTTGGCAATAGGTTACTGCACGTCATTACTATCAACGAAATTACTTTGGATAAAATGCCACTATATGACCGACTTTAGGTTTCATTTTGCTCTACGCCACTATGGAGCAGCGACGACTAGGTCTATCTAGCTAGCGCCCTAGTCGTCGCTGCTCCATTGTTTTGTTTCATTTAGTTCCTGACCAGGACCACAAATGAAATCTATAGCCTAGATCATAAAGTGGCATTTTATCGGTCTAAAATAATCTCGTTGACGCTGACGGCGTGCGGTAAACAAACGGCCTAAAGCAAAATATTTTTTGTCAATGCGTACCGCATGTATACGTAGAATACCTTTACAATACGGTATACAATACAATCGAAAAAGATATAAGCGATATTAAATTAACTTACCGGTGAAATGTCCTGGGCGTGACACTGTTTTAATAAAGATCTAGACATGGTAATTTAGGCCGAGCTTCACTGCACCCTTCTTCACGACAGATTCTCACAAACTATGCATATTTGCGAAAAACATCGCATTAAATATCCTCTGCCACTCACTTAAGCCTAATTAGCAAATTAGCTTAGAAAAGTTCAAAATAAAGTGTTTAAAAATCAGCACCGATAGTAATCATTGTGTTTATTTCGTCACAGCAAAACAGATACATAACAGTTAATTATCAGTTTTAAAGCTAAAAAGTTCGTATAAAACATGAGAGTAGCTTTTACACGGGAGCTTTTAATCACAATAAAAAGTATCCATCAACTAAGCTATCGTACCTGAATATCAAATTTCATCAAGATCTATTTAGAAGTTTTGGCATGATTGAAAACAAATATCAGGTTATTTTGGGTGAATCACCTTTTTTGTACCGCAATTTCTGCCTTTACGAGCTTAAACCTTAATAATTACTAACTATTAACACCTAATTTGAATCTAATCATATACATATTATGTTAATACATAGACCAATATTATAACTGAGAATTTCAGAAAAAAAAAACAATTCTTATATGTTTACAAGCAATAGGCTAGTCGATTTTATTTCTATTATTATTTGTTATTAAAGACGACCTAAATATAGAAATATCGGTGATAATATAACGTCGATAGCTTTAATTCCCTCTAAGATATAGCAATTTCAAAATCACATAAAATTGATCTTATTAAAACGCTCCATACTAAACGATATCTAGTTATGACGTCACCTTTAAGTAGTTTGTACGCACCGCGGGAGGACTGTGTTCGATAACTATGTTAAATATTGCTTTCATGATAGTGTTTTCCTAACAAAAGCTGTTGTTAATCACCTAATTTATCGAATGCTATGAATACTAAAAAATTATAGTACTAAAAAAATAGACATGCCTGCCCAACTTTGAAGGCTTATTACAAAAAATATATAGAAGTCACTAAGCTGAAATTTGGGAGTACTTATTTTTTACCATTATATCTTAAATTTATTTTAAAAATTTGCAAATTTTTGACCTTGTCGACATAGCAATTTCCCGAGGACAAAAAATTATTATACATAGAAATGTTTTAATTTAGTATTTTTTTAGTAAATTAGAGGTTAAGATATTCCATTGGCTATTGAATAAACTTACTTTATCAATGAAAAATACGCTAATTGACTTTTTATTCAAAGATTGTGACTTTTTATTCAAAGAAGAAAAAGTTGATTCACTCTTTTACATTTTGGTCAGGCGAGCGAAGTGAGGCCTATACCCCACGTGGTACACTTTTCGGAAAAACTATAAGGTTTGGGATTTCTGCTTATAATAAGAGCGTCCGTAGCCTAGTGGGTATGACCTTTGGTTCGCACTCGAACCCCGGTGAAGGCGTGTACCAATGGGACATTTTCCGTATTACTATATACAATGGGACATCTCAAGTATTATACGGATGCCCATTGCCGTGGGAGAGCCATGCTTTGGCACGAATGGAACGGCTCGACCGGAGTGATACCTCGGCCTCACAGAAGACTGTCGTGAAATGGCGTTGTGCTGTGTCTCGTTCATTGAGTGAGTTTACCTGTGACCGTACTATCCTAATCTCCTGTTCCCATTCCCTATTCCCTCATAAAGGCCTTCGGATGTCATGAATGTCCATGGGCGACGGCATTGTTTTCCATCATATAAGCCGTCTACTCGCTTGTCACCTAAATATTATTAAAAAAAAGTAGTATAACAAGAAGAGAATACAGTATTCTGTACTAAGTACTAACTAAAGTGTACTAACACTAATAAAATAAAAATTACAACAATATATAATAAACATTATACCTACAATCTACATATTATATACTTACATAATATTTCATAAATTTGGATTGGCTTATAATTTGCTTACAAGTCATTTTATATTTTTTTATGATTACAAAAATCAAACCTATGCTTTCCTTTTTGATTTTCGCCTACAACACAAAATAAAATATATTAACTTTGTTAAAGTTGAACTTTGTTAAATTTGAGGCACCTTTTAGTATATCAAAATTTTTTTCCTATAATATGAAATGATTGACACACAAAAGAAGTTTTTATTGTATTTTGAAATATTTAAAGAAGATTGTTCCTTATGCCATCAACTATAAGATCATGTCTTGTATCATGTGTGTGTACTTTGTAAATCTGAAAATGCAGGGTACTTCAAAAACTCTATAAATTTAACGCATTCGTAAATACAGTTTATAATTTGAAGTGCTAAGAGTTGGTAGTGGTGTTAAAACTAATTTACCATGCTTGAAAGTACCAACAAATCTGAAATACTTTGTTCAGAAGATGAATCCAAGGTATCATTATACTGAATCCCTTTGCTTAATATACCAAAATATATGTAACAGATTAGGAAATTAAAATAAGAATAATATACATATTTTTTTGCTATTTTAAAAAGAAATAAAAAAATTAAGTAATTAAAATATGTTAAACGTGATACAATTTTTAGTTGCATAACAGAAAATTAAGACCGATTAGCTCTTAATTTTAATGTAAATTAGGAAGGCACCAACTAGATAATGATTTGCTATTATTTTTTCGTCAATAAATAATGTAAAAATTATTTTGCTAATTTTGCAGATACACTACGTGGAAAATGCACCCCATCTTCAGTATATGCCTCTTAACAAGGACAACTTCGAAGTTGCAAGTAAGTAGAGTTTAAAAAATTTACATAACAAATCAATTACTAGAAAGCACTAGAAATATTTAAGTTAGGTATATTATTATAATGCAGGCTACTTATTATATGGTTATGCCAAGATAATAAGTCATACCGGCCAACAAATCAATTTATGTGATAATATACTTAGCAATATTGGCCTGTAAGCTGTTTATGGTTTTAAAATTAAATTCGTTATTACAGATGCCTTTAACCTTAAATTGAGAAGGAAGAAAAGAATACGCACTGCCTTCACAACGGACCAGGTACTATTATTAGAAAATACATTTTCAGAAAGAAAGTATATTGATAAATGGACTCGCAAGAACTTAGCGAATCGTCTCAAAATCAGCGAGAAGAATGTGAAGGTTTGGTTCCAAAACCGTCGCATGAAAAACAAAAGACTGTCATCTGAGTCAAGCGATTCCGAAGTGAGTAATGGAGCTAATATAAGTAAAGAAAGTAATGGAAATACCAGCTGGGAATCCACTGATTTAAAATCGGAAACAAACATTCAGAACATTGAATCATACAATGAATTAGATAAAAAAAATAATGAAGTTGATTATACGCCATTTCCTCCTGGTATAACTACTGAAAGCTTTTACTATGATCAACAATGCCAACAACAGTATGCTCCATGTGTACCTGATTTTGCTTTTAATACTAATTATCAACATTATTGTGATTATAATAATGGTTATTGTTACAATCCAATAGTTTATGATCAATCGCTGTATAGTTATAACGGCTCCCAGTATTTCACCTACTAATAATGAAATTATTATTTTAAAATATTGTTTTAATGTAATAATTGAGATAATATATACCTAAATAAGATAAATATGTTGTAGTTATAGATATACATTGTAAAAAGTTTCTAAAAATTAAAAGGAACGTTACTATATTATGCTTAAATATTATTCTGTAGCTTGTTACTTCTAGTGTTTATATAATTGCATATATCTTTAATTTATTTTGATTCTAAAATTTTTATTTGTATTGTAAAATTATTATAACGAAATCGTATGGTATATCATTTATAACTAATAATGTAATGAATGTATGTTTTCTCATTTAATTTATTATTAGGTTAAATAGAAATAAGTTACTTAGAGCTATATTTTTTTTTTCATTTAAAATTAAGTGTGCTTTTTAATTTATTCTGCTTATTTATTTCTCCTTTCTTGAAGCTATTTATTAACGTTTTATGAACTAATATAATATAAACTAAATACATTACTTATAAATCGTGTCTATTTATTTATTATTTCTTGTTAACGCCACTTTTAGTGTTTCTTGATATGTCGTAATATACTATAATGTAAAAATAAAATACTTTCTATATTTTTATATTTTATTTTATTCTATTTCCCTTACAAGTTCTCTAGTATCATACAATAACTATAAATATAATTTTGACAATAAATATTTTAAAATACCATTTACAAATTACATTTTTTTTACCAAAAAAATTTCTAGTTTTAAAAAGAAAATTAAAAGTTGCTCAAGCTAAAAGAAACGTTTTTCTTATGAACTATATTATTTTTAATTATTATTATTATTACCTAATATGAAAACCTCAGAGGAGATCTCATGTTTGAGGTCATCCTAGGCCCTTGGGGTCCGGTAGCACATAAGCTCTTAAAGTTTGATTTTATTATTATTATTATTTCATACACGGTATTATTATTACATACGGAACTTGAGGGGTTTGAATATTTCGTGGTATAGAATGTTTATTTTTGGGTCTGCAAATACATTGTTTTGATGATTTTTTTGTCTCTTGCATTTGAAGTCGATTTTTTTTCGGTCTTACTTCTCTATAGTCAAATGTGTTTTGACCACTTTTTGTTGACAAATCTAAAAAGTCCTTGGGTGTAAAATTAATTGCGGAGTTATTACCACTTATATAAAAATTTGATGATGTTGGTTGATTTGGGTTATTGTACATGAAATTGTTCTCTGGTTTAACTTCTGTCGTTTTCGGGTGAGTGTAACAAATGTTTGCATTCGAGAGTCTTGTTTTGTTTATTTTGGCGTTAGGCATTTTGTTCTTCGTTTTCGTCGCCCTAGTCGTACAATTCAAAGGGTTTAG
The DNA here is from genome assembly GCA_026546445.1 of Cyclargus thomasi. NCBI lineage: Eukaryota > Metazoa > Arthropoda > Insecta > Lepidoptera > Lycaenidae > Cyclargus > Cyclargus thomasi. Next base: position 30,149 of record JAOTAV010058104.1, read on the forward strand.
TTTTGGATGAACTTCTTTTCTTACATTGTTGATAATATTGTGCAGGTTGACCGTTTGCATGGCGAAGTCTTTACTATGATTTCGTTTTGGTACCATTTGGAATAAAGATTTGTAATTAATTTGAGGTTCACAAATATTTGAAATTGGCCTAGTCGCTGCATGGATATTTGAAATTGGAGTAGAAATTGATTTATTTATTCCCGAAGCATCCAGTTTATTATTTTCTGGCTCAGATTGTTTATTTGATTTTCTTTCTCTTGATCGACGATTCTGAAACCAGATTTTGACGACTTTCTCAGGTTTTCTGATAATGTTTGCGATTCTGCACAGCCGTTCATGTTCACTGTACGGGCAGGTCCTGTATTCTTGCTCCAAATAGTTTAACTGCTCGGTAGTAAAAGCAGTTCTAGACCTTTTTTCTTTAACTGGTATGTCTCGTATAGTCTGAAATAGAAAGATGTGTTTATTTGCAAGTCAGTATAAAAGAAAATTAAACACAATTTTGTCGTGCGATATATAGCTTAAAAACCTTCAGATTTTTTATTAAAAAAAAATATATATTTTTTTTGGGTTCCGTGTTTATTACTTATATGTGACATGAACAATAACCCAAATAATTAATAATGAGTTTATTAAAATTATCCTTGTTTAAATTTCAAGTTGAAACATAGTAAATCTCCCGCAATTAGGCTTGCCGCAACGAAGGAACTAAAAATACTTAATTTCAAAAACCGGTCAAGTGCGAGTTACTTTCCATGCACGAAGGGTTCCGTACAGAGCAAAAAATTGGAGAAACTAAAATAGTAAAAATTCTAAAATTTATAACAAAGTTTAAAATTTATAAAAAAAAGTGCTTTTAAAGGAAAACAACAAAAACATTGTTTAACTAATATGTTTAGGTAGGATTTTAAGCCCCCGTTTTTTCTAACAGACCGGTGCTTGACACAAGCATTTAATCGCTGAGCCACGCTGCCAATGAGAATCGCGTCGAATTTATCAATCTATTACTAAGGTTCAGGAAATTACAAAAACTTATATGTTATACCAGAGCTACTCTTTAATATGAAATTTATTTTGTCTTTAGTATTTGTTGTTAAAGCGGCAACAAAAATATATATTCTGTGAAAGTTCCAACTCTCTAGGCTCTAGCTTTTACCGTTCTTGAGATACAACCTAGAGACAGACCCAATAGGGTCCCGTTTTCGCCCTTTGGGTACGGAACCCTAAAAACGAATTTCGCACTCAACTGTTTTCAATAAATTCGGAAACCAAATACGGAAAACGTACGTTTGCTTTATTTAAGCTTTGACACTAATATACACAAACACTGCCACGAGTATAAAATTGTAATAATTTTTAAAGGTATATTTTTTCTTTAGATAGCCAACTTTCAATATGGGCTAAATGTTTCAAAAAATATAATTTTAGGAATGAAAATCATTTCAACAACTAAATATGCATTATAATTTTTCTCTGTAATTCGTAAATACTAATTTAATTTTTAAATTATAAAAATGTATACAAAACGTTGCCGTCAGTACTGAGATGAAACGTCAATCGAGCCAGGTGTCAAGTTAAGTCGCATACATCATTAGAGTAAATTTCACTTTTGTAAATTATAATCATTCAAATGGTTTTTAAGTAAACAAAAAAATACTCGCTAAGCTTTAATCATTTACTATCTGACCTAATATAAATATTTTCTGTAATAATTTATTTAACTAAAATTAGTCCAATCGGTTTAAGAACGGCTAGTTCTCAAATATGGCCACGATAAACCAAATTTAAAATTAAATATTATTTAAATAGATGAAGATTTTAACAAAGATATTAGACTTACATTGGGGTAGAACTCTCTTCCAGCACCGTTTTGGCAAAACATATTTAGTTCAATGCCTTTTTTAGTCCTAGAACACAAACACTATACTTCACACTTTCAAACCCTTACACTATTTTGATGTAGCTGAGCTAATTGTAGACTGTTGAGAATAATCAGCGACTAAACAACATCGTCACGTTTCCAAGTATATATAGCTTTCATTAAATCATATTATTTGAATATAATATTAATGGTCACTCATATTACAGGATAATTATCGTGTTGATTGTCTGTCGTAACTCGTAAACATTGACTTGATTACTCAGTTAACTTGTGATATTTACTACAATCTGAGTTTCTATTAAAGATTATGAGATAATTTTTGGAATATCCAAAATCCCTAGTCAACATTTAGACGGGGTCTAAAAAAGTTACAAGTAATACTTAAATGTATGTATGTTTCAAAAA
>JAOTAV010058105.1:4158-15163 GCA_026546445.1 Cyclargus thomasi
TTGTATTTATGAGGAAAACGACTGCAACAACTCCAGACGACTCTTAGTAAGTCGACGGTAATTGATTTTTACAAATTGATTTCTCCCATCGCTATAAACTACTTACTTTAATAAATTTCCAGGAATTTCCAGCTTAGATATTTTACAGGAAATTCCTTATTTAATGCGCCGTAGTTTCTGCTAGCGACCCTTAGGGCTAGCACACAATGAAACGAAATAAAACAAGAAGCTATGTAGCAAGGTATAAAACGTTCTAAAAAGTTAAAACACGATAGTAGAGCGAAGCCACGGCGCTATACTTTAATTTTGCCTAGCTTATTACTATATATAGCTTATCACTACCTCGCTATGATATCTTGTTTCGTTTACAATATTATTAAAAGCATTTCGTTACATTAAAATATATTTAAAAGAAGAACCTCTTGATAGGTAGTTGTTATTTATACAAAAAACAAGCCGGTAATATTTGCAATACTTTAGTTGAACTTAGATAAACATTTTGGGGACAAGGATTACAACGAACGAATGTGTTTTCGAGAAAAATGTGGAAAAATAACTGTTTTTTGTCATTTAGCAGTTATCACCTGGCACCAACGTACGCGGCTAAGCCGAGGCTGGGCTTTATTTCATAAAGTAAATATTTATGAGGGAAAGGAGTTTTCTCCGCGGCCTCCGGTAAGCCGCCTGATCCGAAAATACATAAACCCCAAGGGATCCAGTACTAAGTTCACAAAGGCACCGTAGACTACATACGTATTCCTTATCTGTTTTTATTTTTATTGTGCTACGTAATGCCTCCGTAGTAACGTTGACGGGGCGAAATGCCGACTTCGCCGTTCCCAAGTTTCTGGGTTCCGAAACACAAACATAGAAGTTATAATACTGAATAATTCAAACGCTTGCAGAGTAAATACGAAAATACGTCATGCTTTAAACAATTATTAGATGTCGCTCTGTGGTCGAAATTCGACCATAAAATCCAACGTATAGAGAAACTATAAAAAATATAATAATCTTTTCTCAATTCAATCACAAACTTCAATTTGGCATAAAAATCTCATTACCAGGATATTAAATAAAAAAATACAGATGTTTCAAATTTTTTAAACAAAAGTATATAATTTTTATGTATGATTATTGTGTCATGTCAAAATATTGTAGTATGCGTAACGTTTTATTTATTAAAAATATGAAATACTAAAGCATACTTTAAAACATGCTATTGGTATTCCACGCTCCTCCTACATATCAACCATAACTGGGGGAAATTTCATGCTTTTACGTCTACGTGTCTTTCGTAAATTAATACATACACTATTACATGAAATGTTATGTACTCAATGGAATCATTTACCTCAAAAAAGCCTTCTTTACACAGGGGAAGGCTTTAATTATATGTGAGCGAAGCCTAGGGCAAAACCTAACATCAACATTAAAATATTCCCCTTACGGCTGATCAACCCTTCAAAGCTACATCAAATATTGAGTTATTAAACAACAAACCAAAAAAAAAATGTGGCGAAATATAAAAACGTCTCCTCGCGTTACGTTCCCGGATATTACTTAGTTTACCTTATTCCGCCTCACATAAATAAACGAGGATTATATTTTCACGAGAGTGACAGAAGGGCCCTTCTCCCCCATAATCACGCATTACATTTTTTTTTTAATTTCCACTGTCTCTTACGCTCAAGAGCCAGATTTTAGGAAGGAAACAAAAATATGTTTTGATGAAAATAAAACGAAGGGTCCGTTTTGCTACTTCGTAGTAAATTCCGTTTAGGCTTTGGACGACTTATACGTTAAATGAAGTATGGAGAGTCAGAAAAATAAGTTGAGGATAGCCTATCGACACATAGGTAGGAAAGGTACGACAAGTCCTTAGTACGGTCTGTGGTTACACACCAAAATGCTAGGAGGTATAAAACGACGTAATGTGGTTTAATTCCTCGCACCTCCTTAATATCACTAAATGTCGAGAGGGTGCAGGTTTCAAACCCCGGTGTAAGCGTGTACCAATGAGACATTTTCCGATCTCAAGTACATAATATGGATGTTCATGCTTCGGCGCGAATGGGCCGGCTCGACCAAAGTGAGACCACGGCCGAACAGAAAACTGGCATTGTAAAAGGGCATTGTGCTGTGTTTCATATTTATCATTAAGTATTATTAAGTACATAACACGGATGCTCATTGACGCGAGAGAGCCATGCTTCGGCAGGATGGGCCGGCTCGACCGGTGTGAGTGGCCTCACAGAAAAGCCGTGAAACGGCGTTGTACTGTGTTTCGTTCAATGAGGGAGTTTACCGGTGGTCCAACTTCCCTAATCCCCCTATCCCGATTCCCATTCTCTATTTCCGCATAAAAGGTCGGCAACGCACTTGCGACTCTTCGGATGTCACTAGTGTTCATAGGCAATGGCAGTTGCTTGCCATTAGGTAACCAGTCTGCTCGCTTGCCTCCTGAATATCATAAAAAAATTTCATGTTTATCTAAAAATAAGTGTAATTGAGATAAATAAAGCAGACCCTCATTATCCTAATATTAGTACAGTTTTGACTTACTTTGAGTTCGCGATTTAAAATAGTAATTTCTGGATATGTTGTCTACTATTGAAAAAAAAAATGCAAGAAGTACAATTGTATTTGGCTTAATAAAACACACGAGCATCTATAAAACTTGTGCATTTCGCTAGAAATGTAAACTCTAAACGACGAAACGAAAACGAAACGATAACTTTAAGAAAATTAAAATCATTATCAAGGTAAGCTTAGGGCGTAAGTAATTGATAAACTTGAGTTCGTCAGCTTTACGTAAATTTCACGCAAACTTTTTCTAGCTTACCCCGCTAAATATTATTATATGCAAACAGACGCTGCGCGCTGAAGATATTTCACTAGAGAACTTTAATAACAAGCAACATATGTATAAAGTTGTGTTTGTACAACAAAAATTGATGTTGTTATTGTTGATGTAGAATATTATCAACGATGACGTCATCAGTTTGTATAATGACGTCACTAATGCAATCTTAATGATTCCTGAAACAGCAATGAGACTTAAAACAGTCTCATCACTGTTTCAGGAATCATCAAGATGGCATTAGTAACGTCATTATACAAAATTATGACGTCATCGTTGATAATATTCTTTTATATGATGGAGTACATACAAAGACTTTGTCATCTATTTTGGTTAATGCTGTTTTTGAAAAACATCCTTAAGTACTTTAAAGTAACTAATCGGGACTTAACGCAACTTATTCTAGTAGTGATGATATTGACTAAAATATCTATGTGATAAGTGACAACCCTGAACCTCGCACGTCCTTTAACATGTTAAACGACGGGAGTTGCCCTACTCTACGATATATTTTGTACTTTGGTATTATCTTGTAAGTTAAATTATCACCTTGTTTAGTTATAACCTGAACAATATTATATCAACTTTTTAATCACTATACTAAGATCTGATGTCCTACCGTGTTTCCCGCTGCTGGCCACCGCGATGGCGGTGCTAAGTAGCAAGAGCCGCGCCAGCATGCTCGCGCCGCCGCCCGCGCATCGGTGCGCAACCGCAGCACTGCACTCTGTAACAGAAAGAGCCTGTTAAAGTTGTCATTCCGATCCACGCTACCAGCGGCCGCGACATAAAATAAAATATCAAATAAAATATCACTTTATGAAATGAGCGATAGCCATAGTTTCTTTTTGATGACATTGGTCTAGCTACCCATGACGCCCTTTGTAGTGGCGTAGAGCAAAATGTATCATTGTATACGAGTATAAAAAAATATGCCATATATAGCCAAGACCCTATTGCTTTTGGAGTATTTGTTGTAATGTAAACACATTCGGCCTTCTTTATTATTATTGGCATAGAGATCCAAACCTAACACACTATCATAGATAAATACGCTTTTGCTATGAACATAATAATGGTGAACGCACATTCTATCAGAACCGAAGGCGCCAAACGGGGTGAAGGAAACGAATTTTAAAATTCTACATATTATGAAATGTCATGTCTTGTCCGTGCCGAATCATCCGACTCGTCCGAATCGCGAACGAATCGACAGCGAACTGTCGAAGTAATTTTTTCTTCTTTAAATATACTCGTAAATAAAGTAACAAGTCCTGACTTCGCCGAGCGAAAACTGTTTATGCTACAGTCATGAAATTTGGTAAGTTAAGTTGCTTTATTGACAAAATATCTACTAAGGAAGAATTTTTTAAAATTCTATCCCTAAGGGGGGGAAATAGGGGTTGAAAGTTTATATGAAAGTTCCTCATTTCTTAAGTTAGAGACACAAAATTTTATTTCTGAGCTAATGGATACGTGTCTAAGCATTTTTTTGAAATTCTACCCCCAAGGGGGTTAAAAAGGGGTATAAGTTTCTGTTAAACTTTCTACGAAAGAGCGTCATTTCTTATATTGGAGACCTGCAATTTTATCTCTGAGCTGATGATTTAAAATTAATAAATAGGTGTTTAAGAGTTTTTGAAAATTTTACCCCTAAAAGGGTAAAAAGGGGGTTTAAAGTTTGTATGGAAATACTTCTTAATGCGAGCGAGGTCGCGGGAAAAGCTAATTGAAATATATTTATATTTCAAAGAGAAAATTACTTTATTTCGGCTGATAGGTGTACGTTCACCATTATATACAGTCACGGAATCAATAAACTGTGATATTAACTCGAAACGAAAGAGCAATAACCAAAAACGTTCTCCATATTTTAATACCAAGAGAACAAGCAATTAATTTATGTTCGTGTCAACCTGCCCCAGCCTGAGATCGGCAGACGAATATATTTGTTAAGCCCAATTAATTGAAGTAAAGGAGATTATTTTTACTGACTTTATTATTCCAATTAAAATATATTGAAAATATACTGCGGCAGTGTGTACCTTGCGTAGATGACTGCAGCTTATCGCTGTGCAGGTAGTTTGTTGCATTGTAATGATGAATCATACAGGCTGTAAGCTGTCCATCGCACTGTATGAAATAGACTTTAAGTTTTATTTTGCTCAACCACTACAGAGCCGACGACATGGGCGCTACACCAATGTCGGTAGAAATTGAAATTGAAGCCCATGGGCTAAAAGTTTCGTTTCGAAAGTGACATTGAATCTGTCAATTCCATACGTCATTCCGAAATGCATCTACGCGTAGTCACGCGATGCGTTACAATGAATGAATCTTAAGTCTTGTTTAAACGTATTAAGTAGATAACTAAATTTTAAGTTATTAATTGCATGTAAACACAAAATTTAGTAGCAAGTTAAAATTTAGTAATAGTAATAATAATAGTAATAGTAGTAAGAATAATAATAATTAGATTTTTTCTTTTTTTTTCAGTTAAGTTAGGTAAGCGGGGCTTGTCACTTGACACATTTTAGCACAGGTACATGTCAGCACAATTTAGTTAAATTCACAACACATTTTTTCGTCGTGCTCCTTTTAGTAAGTATTTCAATAATTTATTCTTCGAAAACGTCATCTATAACAAATTTAATAACAGATTTTACGACTTCTGTACGTTGTTGATCGTCCATCTTGGGTCAACTAAACCATACACTTAAATTAAGTCACTAAAAATTAAAAAAAAATTAGTACTTATAGATAAGTATCTATTTAATATGTTTAAACAAGTCATTAAGTAAAAAAATAACTGCAAAGAGAATGTAAAATAATTAATGTGCAAACTTGTAAGAAGCATGTATTATAATAATTATTTACGTAACAATAAAGTGAATATAGTTTTAATATTTCTACGAGCTAATGACCGATAAAATATAAGTAAAATATTTTAAAATTTTAACATGAAAATATAATAACATTTCAGCTTGGTAATAATAATAATAATTTTATCATAATATTTATGCTCGCTTGTTGTTACAAATAATGAAATCTGAGAATTTTAAGTATTATGTACAGATTAAAAACCCTTCTGAGCGGCGTAGAAACTAATCTATTCGTCTCTACAAATAAATAAAATTGAAGTGTCTATTTAGTGTATTATTGTAGTTGCCGTTATACGAAACATAATTGCATAATGAATACGTACGTACAGGTAAAAAACCTTATTTTACAGTGTTGTTTGTTTGTCTGTTTGTTGGGACTAATATCTGAAATAGCGGAACCAATATTGGCGGTACTGTTTTGGCAGGTAGCTTAAGTAAAAAATTTTGAAAATCGTTTCACAAACGGCGGAGCTATGGTTGAACATATATAAAAAAAAAACCACAGCCGAACATATAACCTCCTCGTTTCTGGAAGTGGGTTATAAAAAGAAGCAACTTAGGCTACTGTAGGTAGAGAAACCGACTTCCTAAATAGAAATGGGATACATTATACATGTCTGTTATTATGTGTTCAATGTTCATTGTTCACGTGTACGAAGTTGCAGGAAACAGCTAGTTATTTTCTTCTAAAAGACAAAATAACTTGGAGTTACCTCTTAAAAACTCTTGTTTAGATATTTTTACATTATTTTATATATTGATCATAGCTCAAAAACAATAGAAACTATTTGGATTATGTATTTAAGTCTATTATAGGTAAGTAATCCTTACTAATATTATTAATGGGAAAGTGTGTTTGTTTGCTTGTCCTTCCTTCGCGCCCAAACGAAACAACCAATTGACTCAATTTTTGACATAGAGTTGTGTGTGTGAGTGAAAGTATGGAGAGTAATATAGGCAACTTTTGGTCTTGGAGAAACATCACGTTATTGAAAAAGTCGAATCTTCACCGAATTTGCATTCTACGCTGGTGAAGCCGTAGGCAAAAGCTAGAGTTAGAGAAAAGCGCTACGAATTTGGGAATACGCGACAGTGATACTCCAACTTCACTATCACTAAAGAGATAACTGGTTACAACAAAACGATTGTTTTTTATTTTAACCATAGCTAAGTTACTATTTACTTCAAGTTTAGTAAATTAAGATTTTTGCAACCTGCAAGTAAAAATGAGGGTTGAGAATCTCGACGCGCATTTCGCCCCAACACAGGGTGTGGACTCTACGAACAACGTCCGTTAAGGACGACTTAAGCTATGGATTTCCGCAGAGTAACGCCTGATTCTATTAAATACTGTTTACTTACTCCATACAAGTAATTATCTACAAAGATATCAGAAGTATAGTAAGTTATGTACACAAACATATCAAATTTACAGTGTTGTTTTCAGTGTCGGAGTAACCACGAGGTTCCCAACACGCGTTGTTCAGCAAGTTATGGCGCAAAATTGGGAGAAAACAACGCGCCGTATGTGTTATTTATACCCAGATAGGAGCTATTCTCTTAAATTTTCTATACCCTATATATTCTATATCATAGAATACTTCAGGCTGTAGCATATCTATTATATAAACCAGTTGGTGCTCGCAACTTTGTAGCGCAAAAATTTGTATATCACGCGGGAACCGTTCTATGTCCTGGGATAAAAATTATCCCAATTGTTGCTCAGTCCTAATAACTATTAAACAAAAAAGATTTATTCGAATCCGTCCAGTAGTTTCTAAGATTAGTGCGTACAAACAGACAAACAGACAACTTTTTGTTATCGATGTGTTTTCTATTACTGTTCCTTAGTACCCCCACATTAATTATTTTGTAAAAATATTTAATTGTACAGACACTACAATTTTACTGTTTTTATTATATGTATAGATAGAAATAAGTCGAGTTTTTCTTCCTGACGATATAACTACAGAATACACGAACCGATTTCCACGGTTTTCTATTCGTTGGAAAGGACTCAAATGTGACTAACTGTATACTGGATCGGGCTGAAATTTGGCATGGTGTAGTCTCCGGGGCTCTAAGTATTTCCATACCACATTTTAGTCACATCAGTTTAGCGGCTTAGGAGTATATATACAGATAGACTGACAGACACGCTTTAATATTTTCACGCTTTATTATTAAGAATGTTTTATATACTATCGCGTGCACATCAATGCCAGCCTTGAGTTATTAATCCACCTTAAAATGCAAACATTTTCAAAAACCTATTCAAAGGCGGGCACGTGTTACAAACTCTTTTCCTTTAAAGACGTAAAAACTTTACAGTAATTATTATTTAACACGAGTTTCGAGTTACGCCTATAAGATCAGGTTCATAGATAAACGGAAGCCCAGCTGGAGGAGCAATTATGAGCATCTGCCTGCGTTCAATTTTGAACAGTGGCGGAGTTAGCTCACACCGGGTCCATTTCGTAGGGTACCAAATTGCTAAACTTTCAATTAAAGAGTTGTTATTCAGACCGCCCCGGGGCGTCGGGCGAATTATGTTTTATTCCAGATAGATACTTGTTAAGAAACAAATCTTAAGTAGAACGAGGATTTGCTGCGATCGTTCCGTTAATTTTATCTGGGGGAAGTTTAAAACAATTGAATATCGAATATAATGGGTTCATAGTTTGCCGTGGGAGACCCATGCTTCGATACGAATGGGCCGGCTTGACCAGAGTGATACAACGGTCTCACAGAAAACTGGCGTGAAACGGCGTTGTGCTGTGTACTTACTGAGCGAATCAGTAAGAAAGTTTACCAGTGGCCCAACTTCCCTAATTTCCTATCCCTATTCTCATTCCATATTCCCCCATTAAGGCCGGCAACGCACTTGCGACTCTTCGGATGTCACTTCGGATGTGCGATGTCATGAGCGAGGGCAGTTACTTTCCATCAGGTAACCCGTCTGCTCGTGTGCCCCCTAAAATATCATTAAAAAAAGACTATAACGCAGGCTTTATAATTGAAGACATAAGTGGAAGAAGCGGGTAACTAACATTTTAAAAACTGTCGGATTTTTGCGTATATGGAACCTTTAGAACCGGAAAAATAAATTGAAATTAAAATAGTGTGAATTTGATGAATAGGCTAGCTGGATAATAAATTATAAGATTTATCAACATTTTGTGGTAAAAATGTTAGTTATTCGCACAAAATGTTGATATGTCTTCAATTATGATCGACGACGATCGTCGATTGTTATTCAGCGCGATGATAATGCAAGCGTCCACATAATCGGCGTGATGGTTTGTTAACTTACTGATATCTAAGATACGGACATGTCCTTTACCCAATCGTGCTCGCGCGTCATCATCTGTATTCGTCGATTATGAAAGCCTCATTTTGCTTAATAGACAAAACAAAAAATAACTAAGACATTCTCCAAATATAACCACGGTCTATTTAACCCAAACGTACCGTTTTATTCGGTCAATGGTTATCCGACTTCGAGAAACGTATAACAAAGGCCGAAAGTATTTACGGAGCTAGACTCGTAATTATATTCGCGTTGCATTTCGAAGATAACAGCGAGTCCATTCCAACTACGTGTATGGGATATTAGTTCGAAAGTTCTGGAAGTCGTGACAATTCCGGAGTATCAGTAACGAAGCTGCATACGCCGAAAGTATAAATGGTTTGTGTCCGAGTTATTGCATAGCGTGGACTGAATACGGGAGTAAATATGCGACCTCGCCGGACGCGAGATATTCTGTCGACTCATTCTCAATACGCAAAAATGTGGCGACTGGCGTTTGGCGACGCTAATGTGAATTTTGCTGTATATGACTGTGGTGTAGTTTGACTTTCGTGTGCTATTTTGTTCATGTGATAAATAGTGTTTCGTTTTTTTTTGTCTTAAGACACCATTGTCTAAAGACATAATAAAGCAGCCATCTCCAAAAGTCTCCGTGATACAATTTCATTGTATGTTTCATTGTTATCTCTTTGTTTTTGTACTTAGATTCTGGAATGATATGTCGTAGCTTATGAAGTAACTTGTAAGAATTGCGTAACGTTATTAATAAATTAGTTTCTATTCAAGCCACTAGAATCGACTTGAAAATAAATAGCTCAATAGCTATTAGGTCTAGGCAATATATATGATACTTTTATCCTATAAAAATGCATGGTTCCTGCGTGATATACAAATTTTCACGCAACGAAGTTGCGGGCATCAACTGGTAAGCACTAATAAGTACTTTATTTATACTTGCGATGCGTACTTTAACGATGTGTACAATCAGAGAAGTTAAAAGAGATACAGATTGTAGATCTAAGTGATTTGGTCGGTGTATATCAAACTCTGCCGACAGATCCCGACTTACATGGATTTGACATATTCTGACCAAATGACGTACGTCCGTCAACAGGCTCTCTTTCAATTTCCCCCATAATACAATATTAACAATATTCACAGTAAGATAAAAATATGCCCTGCAACATTTACTTTGAACCATTAATTATTTCCTCTGCCACACTCGAGGGTTCGCCTTTTTATGATAGGAGACCCTAAAACTATTACTGCAATAAAGCCGGGGGTAAACTGAAGACATCGTTAGGACAGGCGCAAGTGAATCAAACTCTCTGTATTTCTGTTAGGGTGGTCGAAGATGGTCCCTTCTTGATTCAGTTTTGATGGTGGCTTTTAGATAAATAACGCGGGCCCCCTTGTAAACTGAGACGTTTTGCATCCACAAATGGTGCCCTATTGTATTCAATGTTATGGCTAGGGGATAAAGTATGATTACAAGTGCATTTGTGTGTTAGCAAAACACATTCCAAAGGACGGGGGGATTTTATTAGAGATAAAATTTAAAGAAAAATATTGGGACCTCAATTTTTAAAATATGAGAGTTTTAAGGTATTTTTAACCGACTTCCAAAAACGAAGAGGTTATAATATGTTCAGGTGTGGATATTTTTTTTTATGTATGTTCAACCATAGCTCTGCCGTTTGTGAACCGATTTTCAAAATTTTTTCTTTGTTGTATATAGTATTGTTTCGAATAGGTCCCATATTCACCATGGTGGTGGCTAATAATGGGATCCTTGAGTAATCGAGGGAACTCCTCGAAATTTGTATGGAAACACATAGTGATTTTGGTTTCCCTAGAAGCGTCTTAGGTATACGTTACCAAAAAGTAAGATTTGGTACCAAGATATACCATGGTTCCGAAGGTACTGAGAGAACTCGTGATTCCTTACAG